>DWAJ01002902.1:0-16103 GCA_018238005.1 Eurema mandarina
TTTTATGTAGGAGTATTTTAATGATTGATCTTGTTATGTAAAGTACGATTGTACCTTTATTCCAAAAGAGCATCTACCAGTTCTTCTCTGTAGAAACTGCCTTCCAAACAGCTTGTGATTGTTTTGACGACACGACTACTACTATACTACTACTGACATACTATATGTAGCCTAGTTGAATAAATATATGTTTGACTTTGACTCTGACTTAGTATTAAATTAGTACCGTATATTTTTTGAAACATTGTTGCGAAAAACAAATGCAAGATTACAATGCATTCCCAACTTGGAAACGATGCAAAACATAAAATTTATTGATTGTAAAAGTCAATGTTCTGAATCCAATTTGGCCAGATCCCATCGGGGTCAAAAACGTATTGTATCACGTATTGTTGCATCTTATATAAGGAATACTGAATTGCGTAATTATATTACGGATAGGAATTAACTTTGATTGTAAAATAAACAATGTTTTGACAAACGTATGCCGTATGATCGAGTGAATGTCTCTAGTGGAAATTGGTATCAAAATTGATACAGTCATGAACAAGAAACTATGAAACATTTTAAAAACTAAAGTTTCATTTGATAAGTAAGTCAATGTATGGATGTATGAAGTTTTGTATTCTGTCACGTAAAAACTACTGAACGAATTTAGATGAAGTTTCTCATGCACAAAGGACATAATATTATACTTGAACATAGGATACTTTTTATCCTAGTTCTGTTACGGAAACGATGATGACGCATCTGTTGTAGTGACACGTAGTTACTAGTATGATTTATTTACTTATTTAATAACTAACTGACCAACTAAACTGACCTCTGTAGAGGTAATATCCAATACAAGGCTAAGGCCATTTCTTAACTTTCCTTAAATATATAATTAAATGTCGTCAACTAAGAAGGTTGCACTATTTCAAGTGTGTAAGAAGGTCAGAAACATTTGATAAAATATAAAAACAAAACTTTATGGATATACTATGATGTTTGTTTTATTCAAATATATGATTACTATCTGTTGCCCGCGACTCCGTCCGCGTGGACTTTCATATAAACTCTGACCTCCCTCTTCCCCCTTTTAACCATTTTTCCAGTTAAAAAGTCGGTTATGTTCTTTCTCAGGCTCTAGACCATCTGTGTACCAAATTGCATTACAATCGGTTCAGCGATTTGGCCGTGAAAGCGAAAACATTAAAAAAAATTTCAACCCACCTTCCCCCCTTATAACCCTTTTTTTCAGTTAAAAAGCCTATGTCATTTCCCGGCCTCTAGACTATCTGTGTACCAAATTTCGTTCTAATCGGTTTAGTAGTTTTAGCGTGATGGAAAGATAGACAGAGTTACTTTCGCATTTATAATATTAGTATCGACCCTTTTTTTTCGCGCCGAACATTTCTCACTCTAGGTAGTTATATATTAACATATTATAAGGATTTATAAGATACTACGTGATTAAGGTTTACAAATTTAGTGTTATCTAAAATAAGTGTGTTTGAAGTATGACAAATGAAATATTTACCTAAGTGTATTGCTATGTAGCATGCTAATATATCTTTGTTATAAATTTAGTTACGGTATTCAGTCATAACCTTGGAATGTGCGTACATTTCTAATTCTCTTTTATTTTATATAATACTAGCTGTAGCCCGCGACTCCGCCCGCGTTTACTTTCATAAAAAATTTATTCCCTGGAAATTGGATAAAAAGTATCCTATGTCCTTCTCCTGGTCCTAAACTACATCCTCACCAATTTTCAGCCAAATCAGTTGAGCCGTTATCGAGTTATAAATGGTGTAACTAACACGACTTTCTTTTATATATTATATAGATAGATTAAAGCCAAATAATCCGCTGCTTTATTTCCTATAGTATATAAATAAAAGGGATTTGTATCTGGAGCATTTATCTGAGCGCCATATGTAAAAAAAAACAAAGTACATTAACACAATCAAAATTACAAATGGTCGTAAATTGATATTTGAATATTACTTAAGATTAGATTATTTCTCTATTGAGTATGGAACCATTTACTTTATAAGATGTTTCGTTCTTATATGTGTTAAAATAGTTTTATGGTCGAATGTACCATGATTTTAGAGATACATTTTTTATTATATATACACTATTATATAAATAAAGGTTTAAGCGAAAAAGAAACCTATCCAATCTGTATCTTATACTCTACTTAATCTTTCATTAACTGCTTAAGAACTATCCTCCGACTTCAAGGAATATTAAATAAAAATAAATATCGAAATCGGTGCAGCAGTTATCAAGTTATGCATTTGGAAACAGATTTTAAGAAATATAAAAATATACTCGACTCAGACAACATTCTAAACAAGGCCGTTCGATAATAACGCAATAAAATAATTTTGCAAGGAATTAATTATTTACATTACGTAATTATTATTACAATGTGGAAGTAGCGAAACCATTGTTATGTTTTGTGTGTTCTCAGTATTATTCTTTGATAAAGTAATCATTATGAAGTACTTTGTAAATTTATGATGATATGGTGTTTCATTTATGCGTTACGAAGAAAGTTAAAGATATTTTGGAATGCATTCAACAGTTCGAGAGCCAATTGGAGTATGAGAGTTCAATTGCAATGAAGAAAAAATAAAAATTAAATGTTATCGATATCTAACTTCCTGGTATTAGTATTAACGAAAAAGTTTGTGAGGATGTATGTAAATATGTTTGTTGCTCCTTTTCGCAAAAACTGTTGCTTTGAATAGACTAAAACTAGAAAACAATTATTTACTTCTAATTTTTATTGCGATTATATATGCGAAGCAGGGGCGAGTCGCTAGTTTATTATATATAAGTTAAACTACAGATGAGGCATACTAGCCACTTACAAATTCAAACAAATTTTATTATAAAGAAATCGCTGTAACAAGGCTTTTTATAAACAGACAGCGATTAGTATATCTCGCTAGACAACGAGACGCCACTATAACGCGCCAGCGTGGCCGTGACCTTAGTAACCTAAATTTACATTTTTACAGTAACGATTTGTGTTTATTCATAAATTACAGTATAAATCCGTACTAATAAAATAAAAGCGAAAGTAACTCTGTCTGTCTGACGGTTTTTTTTTTTAATTCTATCAAGTGGTGAGACGAGCTGGACGCCCTCCTGATGGTAAGAGAAACGCCAGCCCATAACCAATGTACCCAGAACTTTGCACTACATCGACGCTCCCCACTTTGAGTCATTAGATGTTAAGACTCATTAGCCCAGTAATCACGCTGGTTACAGTGCCCTTCAGACCGGAGCACAGTGACATTTGCACATCACTGTTCAGGCGGTTGAATGTCTGACACTATGGGTACCCCACCCACTTAGTCGGTCTCCTGCGAAAGAGCCAACTAAGCTAAATTTAGTAACACCTTTGAATCGTCTTAGTACAAAACTAAAGTTATAAGTACACATTCGTAGAAGAATTTTCAAAATTAGCACAATATTAGTTCATATATTTATTACCTATATACAAAATAAAACCAAGAAAGATCGTTTTCACATTTCCGAAGTAGCTATACTCATACAATTACGAACAGTTTATTGAGTTAACAATAAATTGAGATGTCCATCGCCGATACGTCGCATACATCGTTAGTGAATACTTGAAATGCCTTCCTCTATCGAGATACGGATCTTTACGGCAGATAGAGGTTTTTGCGCTTAGATATACCATGTTAACGGGTTAATGGTATTGGAGAATGTGTTCTGGGGGAAACATTTTTGTATGTCAATAGATACTTATATATTTAATATTGATTTTATGGTGATGTCTATGGATTAATAGGCTATAAGTCAAATTTATACATTATAAGAATTCGAATAATATAAATACGACTTTGGATAACTCCTAGGTCACATTTCATATAATTAAAACACATTTTTAAATATCATATAAAGCTTATTAAATACAAACTAAAAATATTGATGAGAAAATGACATTTAAAAACTTAATTAAGCCATATATTATAGCACCGTACTGTCAAGTGACGTAATATGACATGTCCACTCGTGTCTCTTAAGGAGTAAACTTTGCCTTTTAGATTCCTTTGATTCACGTAATAAAAGTCGTGACTTTTTGACATGGATGTAAAAATAAATATGTAAATAAAACGATTAATAATGACACTAAAAATACGGTCCATTTAAAATTAAAAGCAGAAATTTTAAATGACAAATAATGATTTTAACTTCCAAGTTAGTTAGCTTTTATTCTGTTAGGTAACATATTATGTACTACTACAGGATATTAATTATTGCATATCCTTTCTTAACCACAATATGAGCAAATATTTTAAGCATACTTTAAGCATGGGTATGTTACCCATTTGGCTACGCTCTCACCTGGTAGTAAGTAAAGGTATATAAGAATCTTTAGGCTCAACTACAAGTCAGATAAATCGAACGCATTTACTTATATAGAAATAGAAAGTGGCCTTGCACGCTATAATGGGGAAATGAACCATATGATAATGGGATTCAACCTTCAATTCCTTTGTCGAGAAAGTGACTAGATTAGCTTCTAAGTAATTAATTGAGATCATTTGAGTATGGTAATGTATGTAGAGGGAATTCTATGGTTAAAGTTTACTGATTGAAATACGTAATTAATTGTAGTTTTATTTATAGCTACATAATTAATTTAAATTAAAATCAATGAAATTCCAAGTCGATCTATGTTGTTGTTATTTATATTGTACATTTTCAACCGACTTCAAAAAATAAGGATGTTCTCAATTCGACCCGTATGTTTCTTTTCTATGTTTGTTACGCGATAACTCCGCCAATTATGAACCGATTTGAACAAATCTTTTTTCGGCGTATAGGTAATACCTCACGGGTGGTCCCATTTCAATTTAATAATAAAAAACAACCCCAAGGGTGGAAAATTGGGGATGAACTTTTTTATACGCAATATCTCCGCCGATTATGAACCAATTTGAACGAAGTCGGTTTTTTTTTTAAGTTAATTATGTATTTACAGTAGAACGCCGTATAAAGACTGGTAATAAAGAAATACTAACTGTCACACATCGAATAAACTTTGTTAAGTTCAACAAACACAGTTCTACAATAACGCTTACTTGGACATCGCGATCAGATAAAGTTGCAACCCCATCAAGCCTTATCAAAAATATAAAGTGTATTATATGTATTTATCTATACTAATACATATTATAAAGAAGTAAAGTTTGTGTGTTTGTTAAATTGAAAGGGGTAATCTCGGAATCTACTGAACCGATTTTAAAAATTCTTTCACCAATAGAAAGCCACATTATTGCTGAGTGTCATAGGTTATATACAAAACCGAAAAATGATATAAAAAAGATTATTAATGTTATGCCCAACGAAGTGGCACGGGTCGGCTAGTATTTTATATTAAGCTTAGGGCCGATTCGGTTAATCGGCGTTGTACTGTACTTGTTTTAAAAGAGTAAGTAATTAGTTCTGGTTGCCTGACAGAAATCACTGATTAGTGATAAGGCCGTCATTTACATATACATATGTACTTCTTGATATTTGTTTAATAATAATAATACAAGCCTTTATTCAGACAACAACAATTACAATACTATTTACAATATACTTTATTTGTTTGACACCGACAATGTGGTCTGTTTGCCAACATTGGCAAAGGCCTCCTCCATTTCTCTCCAATCTGTGCGGTTTGTCGCTACTCGCTAATCTACTCCAGAACTTCCCGGCCGTAGTTTTGAGTTCGTCTTCCCATCTTCGTATCTGTCTGCCTCGATTTTATCGATATTTGCTTACTATTTCTTATTTGTGATTTTGGTATATCTAATAAAGGATTATTGGTAATTCCCTGTAGAACATGATTTCCGATTTGTTGGTACATTATTCTTTTGTAAGACTGTTACTATAATATATAGCTTAGTAGAATAAATATGTATTTGTCTTTTGAGTTTAAATTTAGTTTCAAAATATTGGTATTCAATAATCGCCCATATTGGTTTAACTAGCTATGTGGTTTGTTTTTTTGTTTTTACAGTTGTTTCTAGATTTAATAAAAAATGTTTATTCTACTGAATATAATAGTTTTCTTTAAGTTAATAATCAAGTTTTTCATCTATTGACGTCATTGCGATACTGCCGCCATCTGCGTTTAATTTACCTTTCGTAATAATAACAATATGGCTTATAATAAACTAGCTACTGCCCGCGACTCCGTCCGCGTAGACTTTCATATAAACTTTGACCCCTTCCCCCCCTTTTAACCATTTTTTTTTTCAGTTAAAAACTAGCCTATGTTCTTTCTCAGGCTCTAGACTATATGTGTACCAAATTTCGTTCTAATCGGTTCAGTGGTTTTAGCGTGATGGAAAGACAGACGGAGAGTTACTTTCGAAAAGATTTGATTGTTTGTTTGACATGAATAGGCTCTAAAAGAATTGAATTGTTTGTTATAAAATCTGGAACTGATAGTCTTGAGGTACGGGGATGAATATATGTTGCATTTAATTGCATTACAAAGGCTGGAATAAGTTGAAATCTCATTATAAATGCAAAAGTAACTCTGTCTATCTGTCTATCTTTATCGTACCCTATTTTTTAATTCATCGTATCATCTATCTACATACCAAATTTCAACTAAATCTGTCCAGCCGTTTTGCTGTAGAAAGACAGACATACAGACAAACTTTCCCATTAAATTATTTTAGTATGGATTTAAAAATACAATATTATATCTATATTATACTTAAAGATGATTGATACATTTACTGTAAAATATTTGTTTTTATATATTACACCCGTTATCTAATATCCGTGCAAAACCGGGGCAGTTTGCTAGTAAATTCATAAAATAATTAATTTATATTGAATTCATTATCTGTGACTGTGAGGCACTCAGGAATGCACGATAAAAAGATTTTGAATAACAATGCTTTTACCGAGATTTTACGTTTAGTGTTGGAACACTGATTAAAAATTAAACTCTTGACAAAGAGTAAAGGATGTTCTTTTTATTATTATGTTCAGCCATGAATCATTTTTAAGCTTCGCGGTGGTTTCCCTAATGATTAAGAGCCGTGATTATCATTAAATCAACTTAGTATAGCCGTCAGATTTACCTTTGTTCTTTTTCTCCTAATAATGGGTTGCCTGGAAGAGATTACTCGTTAGTGATAAGGCCGCCCGTTACAAATGTTGTATCCAATGAAGTGTTAATGTTATATATTGTAACAAAGTGTATAAATAAATAATTAAATAAATAAATAAATTCGTATTAGAAACCACTATCTTCCTTTAGACTGTTTCTGTCTTCCGTTATTTTAATGAATAATACTTTTACACGCTGCAACTCTACAGTCAGTCCAACGAGTTGGTGATGTACCTCGCCATCTCTTTCTCTCCAATGTGGATAGAAAGAGATACATGTCGATTGTCAACTATTAACTTCTTCAGGCTATCGAGACCTCATCGTACAATATGATTGAAGCACATTTTTTTTTTTTAAATAAATATTTTCAGAACATTTATACACAGCACCATCTAGTTCCAAGCTAAGCCGAAGCTTGTGTTATGGCAAATGTAACTACATTCAAGAAATATATCTAAAATCAGGTTCTTTAATAAAAACTAACATCTATACCGACCATCTTGCGATTATAAAACTTAGGATATTATAAATACCGTTAAAATTTAATCAAACGTTATGAATAACATATTACGTAAATGACAGGTAATTCGTACTAATTATGGTGTATTAATTATTAACTACTATGATAATCAATTATCGGATTATATATCTTCATAATTAAAATAATAGAGCCCAACAAAATGTTACTTTTTTTGCGAAAAATTAAAACACCCTATATAACGAACCAGTTAATTACACTTGATGACAGTTGATAACAGATGCTTCGCGATAGCAGGCCTCAATACACTGATACGGTGAGTGATAGCTAATAGTTTAAAATTAAATACATTTTATTCCTGAAAAGTGTTGGGCGTATAATATAAAATTATACAGTATGTTCAAATTACGTCATTCTTCGAACCATTTTGTGCTATGGTGATATCATTGTGTGATTTGACAAAAGAAAATTATTTAATTTCTCTATTATTTGATTACGTGAACTTAAACTATAATGTTAGTAAGTGTATGAAGTGCGTGCCTTTAAAAAAATAACCTTTTTAAATAAATAACTATACAACTAACTGCAGATTTTTCAAAAATCATCAAAGTTCAATTTAAATTGGGAATTCGTTATTTGAATTGAATACGCCATCTTGTTTAATTGTTAAGTGACGCGAAATGACAGATAAATGTCAATATCGTTCAAGTATTTCCGATGAATTACGACTTGGGGTGCTTCAAGAAGAGAGCGTACATCTTTTTAAAAGGTCGGCAACACACTCCAGAGCTGTCAAGCTCTGCGAGTGTTGATGGGCGGCGATGACCACTTACCATCAGGTGGCTCGCCTGCTCGCTTGCCCCCTATGTTATAAAAAAATGGTATTACCGAAGTATAGTAAAAAATAAATATATAAATAGTTATGTGGTTGATTGAAGTTTTTTAAAATCAAAACTTATTCGGGATTGCATTGTCTTATATTTTACCTACTGGAATTAAAAACCTCTCTAAAGTTGACATACAAGTTCCACACGAGACATGTTAAATATTTTTATAACATTACCTGTTTATATAAAGTAACAAAAAAATTACCCAAAATTTGATATAACTTTTAACGAAAATGATAATAATGAACGCTTTATTTTTAACGCCTCTATATAGCCTTTTGTTCATGAAAATTCACAGTAGATTTTCACGAATACAACGTCACTACCGAAACGAAAGGTTCATAGACCTTACCCTTTTGTCCGCACTAAGCCTTGTTGGAATTTCGAGATGATATTGTTAAGGAAATTTCTGAATAATTAGATGTTATTAATATTATTCGCAAATTAGTTATTAAGTAAGTAAGTTACTGGAATATTGAGAAAATTCTTCAGAAATTAGAATACTCTACGAAATAGAATCAAAGAATTCATCTTTCTACTTAATTGGTTTCATGAAACGAACAAAATTATGAAACGCTTCTAGAATTTTCATTTAATTTTATTAATTAAAAGCAAAGCAGACCTCAAGTCTCCAAGGAATAAAGCCTTATTAAAATACTAGAGTAATTTTATTGGTGGTAAAAATTTTAAAAATATTTTTCCTTCAGTGTTAATCTTTTTAAACATGATAAGAACATAAAAATTACTTTACGATTCTTATATTATCGTTTACAAAACGTGTCAAGCAAACAGTTCATACGACATTAAAACACTTTGAACATTTAAATTAAATTTTTCTAAATAGTAAAGTAGGATTTCGTGAAGTTGAATATATGTCCTCTCGAAAAAATATCATAAGCGCGATTCAGACCTCGCTACAATAGTATTGGCCGCTGCTGCTGTATAAATTCTACTGAAATGTCCAGCGACAATGTAACTAACATATTTTCGTATAACAAATCTTCGTATGGAAAGGCTTACGCAACGGGGGAAAAGAAGGTTATATAGAACTTAAACCCTAGAACATTATTATTATAATAGAACAGAAAATCGAAGACAAATATGGTTTTCTAATAGATACCGTTGTGAAAATCTGATTTAAGTGTATTAAATGGAAAAACAGAAAGCAGTTATCTTAGTAACAGTAACATTCAAATAAAATATCAGGAATAAAAAGCTCAGAAAATTACGTAAGCGCCCAATAATATTTCGCAATCAACATTAAAACACTTATTCTACGGCTTCAAAATTAATCTACAAAATTTAATAGGCTCATTTCAATTTGGTATTTAAATTGTTTTATAGAAGCACTCACAATCAAAACGACTGCGATGGTTTCAAGTTAAAATACCACTCAAATATACTTAGTAATATTTGCTTAAATTACTTATTAAAATGGACTAGTTCTTTTTGATTTTTTTATAATGACTTATCTTCTATATATATAAAAGGCACTGACACACACTGACTGACTGACATATCAACACACAGCCTAAACGGCTAAACGTAGGCACTTGAAATTTGGAAAGGACGTAGCTTAGGTACTCTAGAGGTGCACAAAAAAAGGAATTCCCGAAATTCCCTTGGGAACGGGAATTAAGGGGAAATCCTTTTGTATCAAAAATCTAAACCGCTTATGTTAGACGCTTGAAATTTAGCATGCAGGTACCTTAGTAAACTTATAACTTTTTATATATAGAATTTTGTAATATGCAGTTATAATAGGATATTACAAAATTCTTACGGGAACGGAAGTTGGCGAGGGTCAAAGTTTATATGAAACTCCACGCGGATGGAGTCGCGGGCAACAGCTAGTTATTTTATAATAAGGATGATTATTTGATCACTCTTGAGTCTTGTGACATACATAATATTGAACTTGATAAAGTCAGTTTAAGAATTAACAGATTTGAGATGGTAGAGCAGTGGTAAGACCGGCGGTCAGGTCTTGGTCAGGTCATCAGAGATGTCAATGCGTTTCGTTCGGTAAGTGGGAGAAATATAGACTTCCCTTTCTGCCTTGGATTTTTCAGATCCTTTGTTTCACTTTTGTCACGAATTCTTCCCTTTTAAAAGGGACACATGTTTGATCTTATACGGAGGACTTATTACACATGTACGGAGGTGGTCGCTGACCATCAAATGATCCTTCTGCTCACTAGTCAACCCTCACATAACAAACAGGTTCGGTAAAGCGCTAAATCGATTCTAATGGAAGAATTTAAGCATCATTAATACCAACTTGGGGACGAAAGTTTGTTACAAAACTTTGTTTAAGCTGCCCTGCTGAATTCATTTTTCGATAATCCCCTTAATGAGATTCTACCCGTTTTTCGTTCGTAGCTTTTAACATAGGAAGATTAACTTTAGCGGAAGAATTATTGAGCCTATCGGTCTTTCTGTCAAAGCGGTAGACCTGGTTTTAGCCGATGGGTCTAGTTCGATTAGTGGTTTATGACTGTAATATAGCAGGACAGTGGAACATTGTAGGGTTTCAGCCGGTTTAAGTAGGACATAACCTCCTTTCTCTCCCAGGAGTGTAGGCGTGCATGACCATTTCCCACTAAAAAATCATATTTATATAACCTCATCTTCTCCCGAAGATTGTGGAATGTGGAGGTATATAAGAGTATATTGCCGCAATACTGAAACGCAACTTAAATTAAAGTACAACTTAAACCGGTCCGGTCAGACAGTTCGCCATACAATTCTGTCAAAATTACGAGTCTTAAGGTGTGCTTAAATTTAATTTGCGTATGAGTATTTGGTGGTACATCTTATGAAAGAAAATGATGTCGCACTTAATGAATGCTTAATTAATGAATAACGACCAGTGTCAATAATTATGATATAAAAACTTCTTTGATTAAAACATATTTCTTGATACCCATTAAGCACGTGACAAAATTGTTGTCATTAAAGTTCCAAGAAAATATTAAATAGTTATTAACGATTTGTGGTTAGTACTTTTTGCTATATGATATTGCTTGGGTTTTTACTTTAATTGTAAAAAAAGAAAACTGCGTATAAGTACACAGAAATAAATAAACAATGTTAATTACTAATTACTTATAATCACGACTTATACTTATTTTAAGTGGGCCATTGTTGTCCTGCTTACTGTACCTTAGGGAATGAACATAACACTTAACTTAATAAACATTTCTTACTTAAAAGCCGAGTAATATAACCAGCCAGGTTTCATCAGCAATAACTATAATTTAACCGTCAATTATACTAATAGAAAAACTAATTAAATATTTTCCACAGTACGCACGTGACAATGCAGAAGAGGTGATACAGAAAATAGTTACCAGGACAGCATAAACATGGAGAAGATGACCATCGGACAGGAAAACGGTGCACCACCCATACGCACTGTTGTAGATCCATACAGCTCTAAGTACGTACACTTTCTTAATTTATACAATATTTATATAAGCTGGAACGAAGCGACTTTGTTCTGTACTTATCCTAATTATAACCTTGTACCCTACACCTAAGTAATAATTCCAAAAAATGTATGTAAAAATAGATGATAAAGCTGAAATTCCAAGGCCGTCAATAGACTCATGAAAACGCAAAAATACAATGTCGATCAAATTCAAAATCCAATTTTTGATGGTTGTATACGAGTATATCTTTAGATTCATTGGCTGTATGTACCTTACTTATTATATTACACGTACCTAATACATATTATTTGAAACGCAACGAGGCGAGAGTGAATAGGCTTCCTAGGCAGTCAATAATACCAAACTGTTCTGCCTACCGCTAGGCGAAGTCGTGGTCAAACATCTGCCTACAGTATCATGTAAAAGAACACACACGCACACACATACACAACGGCTTGTTTGTGTGTGTGTGTGTTTAATATTATACGCAATGCTATTATAATATAATAGATATATTACACCCATACAAATCAACTGAAAAAATTGTTGCGCGCAACAGCGGCAGCACACATACATACAAGTCAAAATGATATTAAAGAGATAAATGATAAAACCAACAAGAAAAAAAAGAGATAGTTTTGTCAGTTACGCTTGAATGCACCGGCAACCAATCATCTAAAGGTAAGACGTCCTAATTAGGATGTTTTTGCGTCTTCAAAAATTTGCGCTTATAACATATCTATTTTATATAATATCATTGATTATACGAAACAAACACCAATCATTTTATAATCATTCGTCCTGACGGAACTTAATGCAAGAAATCGTTAATCTTTGTCATTATGTGTATCACGAGTAATCATTAGTGACAATGTGCTTGTGACGTTATTAATCCATTTATTATACAAAATAGCCTTGAAACAAAGATATTTTTCAGTTTGTATTGCTTCATACAAAGAAACAATAAATAATAATTCATATTAAAAGGTATAACGTATTAAACGATACAACATAATGTTAAAAGAAAATGCAACAACACTACGATATATTTGTGTGAACAAATTATATTATCACTTCTAGTACGAAAATAAAAAAGCTATTCTATTCTTAGAAGAAAATTTTAATTAAAAATGTCTAGTATTTTTTTAATACACCCAATATTGGTCAAAACATAAGTAGCATAAAATCAAACCATGCAATGAAATAGAAAAGAGATAAATTATAAAAACAATAAGAAAAAAAGAGATAGTTTTGTTGGTTGCGCGTGAATGCACCGGCACCCAATCACCCAAGATAAGACGTCCTAATAAGGATGTATTTGCGTCTTCAAAAATTTGCGCTTATAACATATCTATTTAATATAATATCATAGGTAACATGGCATCGATCTGGCAAGTGACGTCATAGCATGTAAATTAATGTCACTTCAGTACGTAACAAACTTAGTCTAACTGTCAAAGTCAAAGTCAAAGTCAAAATATTGTGTACCTTAAAATACAACAGGACAGTAGATAATATAGATGTCTTGATATTATATATATCTTGATATTTTTATAGATTTTGATATGTTTTGATATTTTAACATTAAATGTGAACGTTTTTACAAATTAATTTGTAATTCAATATGTTTTTACTTACAATAAAGTTTAACAACCAATAGTAAGCTAATAAATATTCTTAATATACCTACTTCTGTAGGTACACATTAACTGAACTCATACGAACAACCAATCGAATCAAATATACTTAACGTTCACTATCGCTCAATTGAATCGTGATACATCTTGAACATTATCTTTTTCGGGAAATGCTTTTATCATTTTTCCTCCACGTGTAACAATGGCATGAAGTATAGAGAATATAAGTAGCCAAATTCAGGGCAAAATAACATTTCATATTCTTATCTTTTATAAACATTTGTCTAGAAGAAATGGTTTTTAACAATAATGCACGTTGAAATACATTTACAATTTCAATGTATTTCAAAGCGCATTAATTGATTTTAAAATATTCATAACTAATGCTTTTAATATTCCACTAATAAAAAAATAGTAAAGAAATCTAAACAATACACTCAAAGGCTCCATTTGATCTACTGACCAATATAAATTGTACTAAATAAATTAATTGGTAATTATAATACGTCCACGTTTAGATGATGCAATGAAAAATACATCTTTCGTCAGACTACGCTTAAATTGGGATCAATCTATCAATGTATTGAAATTTTATTGTCTCAGTTTCAAATACATTACTATCAAAAACTTATTGACGGATAGATATTGTTCAGAATGGCTGTTGACGAAAAAAAACGAGTTATTTTTCATAGGTCAATGCTTAAAGATTCTTTACCGGTTCATAATGCATATAAAACTTAATAAAACACTTTAGTAGGTGTATTTAAGATACTATAACAATCGAAGAAGGTTAATTAAAGCTATCGTCTATACATATAATAATTATACATGACAAATAATGTTTCCTGTATTAAAAAATATATGCATATTTACACAATCAAGAAAGTAATGCCATACTAATACAAATTGTTATTTATAATCTCTTCGGTTTTTTGTTTCAGAATACAATTAACCTGCAATGGCTCGCGAGAAGACTTGGACCCTTACGTACCGGCCAAAAACAGACCGATTGAATCGAATACATCGTAAGTTTAAATAATATATACCTTCTAGGAGACTAGTGCCGAAATACTGAATCGCAACTGAAATTTAAGTACAACTTAAACCGGTCCGATTTAACAGTTCGGCATACAATTCTGTCAAAACTACGAGACTTAAGGCGTGCTTAAATTTAATTTGCGTATGAGTGTTTGGCCGTAAGTCTAACATAAATAAAGACGTAACATTTTTGATTGATTGAGTAGTTATTTTATGAGTAGAAAATCATATTCCATATCTATAAAGAAAATGGTGAGTTCAAGTTAAGTCTCAGCCAAAAAAGTAATGCAACCTTGCAAAAGTAGGTACTTAAGAACACATATTTTTCTTATAATATGACATTAACTGCGTTGCAACATTTGGTACGAAAGCATTAAAACTGCTATCAGAGTATAAGTACTCTTAAAAAGATGACTTCTCGAGAGTGAATTGCAAAACGAAAATTACCAAAATTAAAACAAAAGTTGTTTGAAATTACAGATAGCATATAAATTGTATTATTATTATTATTATTAACCTCCTTTCGTTTCCAAATACATTGTACAGTCAACTAATGAAATTGATTCACACGTAATAAATAAGTGTCGTGATAATATATCTAAATAATTTCGCAATTCTAATTCTAATGGGGAGATTCCTTGTATTACTCAATGTGTTTCATCGACTTTTATAGTCCATTGTACGACTGATAAAATATCATATTGTTTCTAGGAGTTTTGGAGCCCTGGCCCATCTTCTCAAAGCCTCGCTTGGATCCGGAGTTCTGGCTATGCCGCTAGCTTTTAAGAACGCTGGTCTTCTAGTTGGTTGTATTGGTACCATCCTCATCGGCTTTATATGTGCACATGTTATACATATACTAGTAAGTATAAGATTTACGTACAATTTTTTAACAGTAGCGAAGTTATGTAGGAATCGCACGAAATGGTGCCACTAACGACTAAAGCCCACCTGAAGCTCTACTACGAACACAATCGATGTCGATTTTTACTATTTTCGATACAGTTTATGAGCAACTTGGAATTAATATAAAACTTTTTTGTTTCTGTTTCGATAACATTCCGATAAACTGATGTGCGATCCGATTCTTTATTAGAGTTTATTAAGTCTTATAACTCGGTTAGCAGTATCAAACATTTTCGATATCGACGACGATTGCATTCAGGGTAGCTACTCTGTTCCTCCGCGCACACACACACAAACGGACTCGCGCGAACACCCCTCACAGTCTTCTGTGAGCCTATCAGGATGAAGATTACACTTTACGAACGTTAAATGCTTACTAATACTCTTCACTCTTATTTATCCTCGTAGTCCCTTTAATCACCAGACTTTTCCGCCTTTTAACGGCAAGAAACGATTATACTCAGATACATAATTTTACAGTTATCTACGAACGGAAGTCCCTATCATAATTCAACCTTTTTGCTCGGTTGCCTTCCATAAAATAAAGAAAGATAAACAATAGTTTTGACATTA
>DWAJ01002903.1:0-16091 GCA_018238005.1 Eurema mandarina
TTGTAAATACATACAAACTGAACTACAAAAAAAAGACATTTAAAAAATTATCTTGGTAAAAAAAGCTTTCAGTATATATTACAAACTCTTTGATTCGTTACACATTATAAGCTATTTCTAAAATATATCTTCTCACCTTAAGCTGAGTCTCAGCAGGCGAGGCAGCCAGGAAAGGGGGTGATCCAACAAGCATCTCATATAAAATCACACCCACAGACCACCAATCGCACAACTGAGTATATCCTGTTCTTTGTAAGACTTCTGGGGCAATATAATTAGGTGTTCCTACAAGAGAGTGAGCTAGGCACCGCTGATGTTCTCTCTTTCTCCGCCTTTCGAGGGGTTTTAGCTGGTGGCATCGACACTCGCCCATAGCTCCCCATTCACCGTCCACGGGATCCATTGAGTCTTGTCGCCCGTGATCTGAAAACATATATTTAGAGATTAGACATCATACATAAGAGATTTTATTATATTTATTGCAGTTACAGAATTTAACATTGCTTTGCTGTGAAAGTTGCATGATAAGAAAGATAAATCTTAAGGAAAGGAAGTGACAGATTTCTTGCTTACCATTCCTTTGATAATATTTCGAATTATGCGTCCATCTGAAACCCGTACATAGTCCAAAGTCGGTTAATTTAATGTGTCCATCACGATCAATTAAAATATTATCAGGCTTTATATCCCGATGAATAAAACCCATTTTATGTACACTCTCCACTGCACAAGTTAATTCCGCTATATAAAACCTCGCTAAGTTCTCTTCAAAAATACCCAATTTTATCAAAAGTGACATTAAATCACCACCCGGTATATAGTCCATAACAAAATAAAGATTGTCTTTATCCTGAAAGCTGTAGTATAATTTTACGACCCATTCATTGTCTGCTTCCGCTAAAATGTCTCTCTCAGCTTTCACGTGAGCAACTTGATTTCGTTTTAATACATCTGCTTTTCGAAGAGTCTTCATGGCATAGAGATGACTAGTATCAATCTTTCTCACTAGCGTCACTTCACCGAAAGCGCCCACACCGATAGGTTTTATCTTTGTGAACATAGACTTGTCCATCTTTGCTCTTTTCAACCTGATATAATTGGATTCCTTTTGTGACAGCATTTTTCTCATTTGATCCTGAGCTTCAGAACTAAGACCTATTTTTGTCATTTCTTTCTCTAATTGCATCCGACGATATGTTCTTTGTTTATATGATTTAAGTATATTTTCGACATGTTGCTCCATGAAGAATTTGAACGCCTGTGGTGAGTAATTTCGGACTTTACAATCCCTCCTCTCGTCTTCCTTTTCTTTGCTAATGTTCTTTCTCTCTGGGATCGGCGATTGATGCCTAATTTTTTCTAAGCCATCTTTCGTTCGACGATTCGATGACCCATTAAAACTCTTATCGGAACCACAAGCAGTTTCTTTTAACATATTGCAGCTCTGGTTGGGGCACTTGAGTTCCATTTGTGACATTTCTCCTTTCATGTCACAGTTATTTGAGAATTTTTTGTGTAATGGCGAATGGTGGGAATTTACTGTAGTCGTATTGTCAATTTGGTTTCCATACGGTGGAGGTGGGACGGGGTTCATTCCTCTTTGGACGGCTAGAGCTTGCATTGTAATTGCGTAACTTGGGGGTTCTGTCGTCGGGACGGTGGGAGTGGTGGCCGTAGGGACGGGGGGCGTGGAGCCCGGGGAAGAGGGTTTAGGTGCAAGAGGGTAACTAGGAGGTGTTTGCGATTGCTTTTGTTGTATTGAACTAGCATACGATGGAGGCGGAGGTTGCACCACGGAGCTCGCGACCGGCGGAGGAGCTACAGGCGCGATGGCAGTTTGCAAGACGGGCTTCTGTACTTGGGTACTCTTCACTGACTGCATGATTATAGGAGGCTGGACGGCTTGCCTCGCTGTCCACGCCTGTATAGGCGTAGGGCGAGTCATGCCCGACGCTGAGCCGGTCGATTGCGTCACCGTAATCGGACTCGGCGACCCAGCCGAAGTGCCCCCAGAGTAGATTCCCGACGAAGGACTCTTTCTGTAATCTTGCGATTGCGTCGGGCTCTGTCGATTCTGCATTGACACTGAATAAGGGGGAGGGGGCGGAACGCCCGAGAGAGGGTAAGGAGGTGGCAGTTCTGTGGTCGTTTGATAAATGCTTAAAGCTTGAATTTGCTGCGATAGCTGTTGTTGAACTTGTGGGCCATTCTGAACTATCATAGGTTGTCGCGCCGGAGGCGCTGGAGCCCCAGAGGCAACGGGGCTCGTGCCCCGGGCGGGCGGCAATGGAGGCGCAGGCGATATGCGCTTCATGTATTGCTGCACGGCTGGCGGCACGGGCGGCGTGGAGGGACATCTTGGCGGCGGCGGGGGCGGCGGCTCCGAAAACCCCGACGGCGAGTATTGCCGGCTCAGCTTCTCGTGAGGATGCGGAGGTCCGTCAGACTGCCGCGGGCTATCTGACCGCGAACTCCCAGCCCCAGAATCGAGGGCTGGACTTCCTCTATGGAGATTGATTTCCCTCTCCAAACTAGGTTTTCTAATAAGCTTTGTGCTAAGTGCACTCAAGTTGGATGATTTGAGGACTCCATTGAGTGGCTCCTGTTTCTTTGATAAGTAATCAAGAGCAGCGTCAAATCTCCCACCAGCATATTTAAGGGCTTTTACTGCTGGATCCTGAAAAAAAATACATCAAGTGTCAAAATTCACAATCAGCATCTAATATAAACTGCCTTTGAGCTAACTTAACATGAATTAATTAAAATAATACCAATTTTTTAGTGCTAATTTCTTATACCTAAAAGTCATGCCAATACAATACAGTTCATTTTATGTTGATATTGTAAGTTTTGCTTTTAAAAAATTGTCATACATTATTAAAAGAGTCAATCATATGTTTAAAACTAAAATTCATAACAGACCAAATGTTTTAGCAACTATAGCAATTTTATAAAATTAAAAAGCAACAATATTTAGTTATTTGTTTATATATAACTGTATCACTTGAGTGTAAACATAAAAGGTATCATAAAAAAGTTTTTAAATCATTTTTGATTAAGTGTACTTTTTACACACAATTAAGACTTACAACAAGTAAGACCTAATAAGATGAAGAGAAAACTACAAAATTTGGCTTGAATGTTTATTTAGAATTTATTAAAATTGAATAATGATAAATATGTGCATCTTGTGTTGGAAGAAATGATATTTGAGACCACAGCTAACAAAAAATATTGCTGACCCCAATCAATAGGACATAGTCGAAAAGAAGATATACATCCAATTAAATCCGAATATTAAACATTTTGTACTTTTAAACTGATGAATAGTTTTGTTTATGAGTAATACAGATCATTTATTTAAGTATTGCAATATCCTGCACACATTATTTATTCACATATTTTTTAAATGTCTATATGTCACAATTCCACTATTATTTCTTTTATAAAATTGTTAGTGTGCAATAGAAATATTTAATATTGGTGAAATAAAGAATGTAACATACCTCATCATAGCCCAAGGCTATGAGTTGATTCAATGACTGTGGCAGCACATTCAAATCTTTATCAAGTCCATTTCCCGAGGACGAACTAAATCCAGAGCTCACTCCTGAACTAACAGTACTAGCGGCTGACGACCCTGGTGGCTCTGAGCTCCCAATGTTAGCGAAGGGGAGCAAAGAGTTTCTGATTTCGGCGAGCGCTTTCTGGTTGTACCCTGACGTGCGCGTAGCCGGTTTGCCGGGCGCCGGCGGGTTCATGGCGCCCGCGCCCGAGCGCCTCACTTCTCACCCCACCCCTCCCATCACACGAACACCCCTCGCACACAAACACTCACTGTTCGCATATCAACTTTGTATAATCGAGGAGATGGTTCCAGTATGTAGGTCCGAATACAATGTCACACTTGCTTGCAATGTTACACTAATTTAACATTGTTGAGTGCTTCCAATTATATGGTTCAAAATTCTGAAATACAAAGAAAAAAATATTGATAACCTATTAACATTCATATCACTATGTATCAAATCAAATATACCTAGCTGCTATCTAGTAAAACATTCTAAACACTATTAATGTAATTTGTTATTGAAATCTGATACCCAAATACAATCCGTAATCAAAACATAAATAAAGCTCAAATGAGTTCTAAATATCAATTAGTATACAATGTAAAAATTCTTCTAAAATTAAGCAAGAATTAAAGTGACCAAATGCTTTGGAATGCCGAAAATAAGCAATCATTGTTTCAATATCTTTGCAGTTTGCAGCGACACAGCAAGAAACAAGCATACGAAACGTACCTGGGTTTTATTCAGTCCTTGTATATCAAAATAGGAATCCTAGACGTCATAGTCCCGTAAAATAAAAATGATATTAGTGCTCTCACATTACCGATGACATCTTTCCAACACACGGCAATAAATGATCACAGAATCGACATTTACACGGGTATAGAACATTAGTAGATAAAGTCCCCAATCGTCTTTATATTGTTAATTTTAATTGGAATAATGAAAACAAAGAACTCTAAAACACAGACATGCAAGTTGGCAAACCATACAAAGCGACCATTTTGAAGAATTACCACATTCCATAGTGTTTACCTAAAGTTACGCCAAAGTGACATTTCCGATTTTCATATTAACCGATGATTCGTGGTTCTTAGTCTCGATAATATGAATATATACAGTTGAAAAAAAATACATAATAAAAAAGAGAACAATGATTTTATTGGTAACATATACAATAACTGGGTCGATCGAATAAAAAAGTTATACACGTTTATATTAAGCAAAAAGTTTTGCTTTACAATTTTATCGTATATTCAACACCTTAGTGTTGTAACTAATTTTTGACAGTATTTTAACCGGTAATGACATATTATCAGTAATTCAATAGGTATTCCACAACTCACAAAAGTTGTCAATTGTCAAATAAAAAAAGAATTCTGTACAGTGTACTTGACTCTTAAAAACAGTCAATAAACTAGTGGATTTACATTTTAAATCGCTTAAATGAAAATCAATAAGGGTTAACCGAATAACTAATTACAAAATGTTTCAAAGTGTACTTGCCATAGCTTTATTTCTTATAAGTTTACCAGATAATGTAGCCCCAGTAGAAGGTTTAGTTTACGAATATGACCCAGACATCTTTAAGCTACAAATAAAGGAAATGGATGGAAATTTTATAATGTTTTATGCACCTTGGTAAAATTTTACTAAACTAACTTACTTTACTTACCATAACATATGTCTCATTTTATAAAGTTATAGTAAAATATTGTCTTTATTTTCAGGTGTCGGCATTGCACTGAATTTGAACCTATATGGACAGAACTTGGTGAATTAATTAATACTAAAGAATCCAAGTTTGCTATAGCTCAGTTGGACTGTACGAAATATCCAAAATTGTGCCATGAAAATGATATAACAGGTTTCTTTTTAGATAAAGTACTGCTAACCTACAAATTAAACAAATACTTGTCACCTAATTAGATTATAGGATATTTTATTGATATATATTTGTGTGTAAATTATTTTACATGTTCATTTTAGGGTATCCAACTTTACTATACTTTCACAAAAACTCTTTTACTCCTCTTGAGTATAAAGGGACTAGAGATTTGCCTTCACTCACCCTCTTCTTGAGTGAGGTTTTTAATATGAAACACGAGGTTGGTAATATATTCTTATTTTTTAGTAACACAAATCATGTTACCACTTATATCAATAGGCAAATACAACATTTGTAAAACTGTTATACATATATTAAATAATTTGCAGAGTGTACATGAGAAACCAGATCAGAAATCTACAGAAGTAAAGATATACAGTGGAATGGCACACTTAAATGATCTGAACATTGAAAAGTTTATATCAAGTGGCCAGCATTTTATTATGTTTTATGCCCCATGGTGTATGGCTTCTCAGGTAATTTCTTTTAAAACATCAATCAAGACCATTATAAGAGATCTTTAATACAAATACAATAAAATTTGAAAAAAAAAACTAATTCTCTGATTTACTCATAATTTAATTTCCAGAAAAACTATATATAATTTAACCATATAGGTTAAATTGAGAATTACTAAATCTAAGATATCTTTATTAGTTCTGGAATTAAAAATTTATGTTTAATTTAGTACACAAATAATATTTCTTATGGATGACTTATATACCCCATTCTATGCACAGTAAATTATCATTCAATAACTACTGTTGGAATAGGATTACTAAAATAATGTTAATTACATTTTCTTTGTTTAGAGATTAGCACCTGTATGGGCAGAATTAGCAGCTCTATATGCAAATAATGAATATATACAAATTGGACAAGTCAATTGTATGTTGAATGAGATGACATGCAAAAACTTTGATATAAAACAGTATCCATATTTACTTTGGATATTCAATGGAAGAATTGTAAGTAATACCTTCATATCTTAACTTATATTTAAAAGCAAATGCAATTATTAGTATTATAATTACTGAATATATTTCAGATGGGTGTTGCAGTAGAAATGTATACCTTAACAGACTTAACGGAATATGTACAAAAGATGTTGCTGACTGAAAATCATGACCCAGACAAGTTTATGAAGAAAAAGAAAGCATTGCCCGTCGCAAGAATAACTGAGGAAACTTTCGAAACCTTTTTACAAAAGGATCTAGTCTTTGTTAATTACTTTGCACCTTGGTAAGCAATCAGAATCTTTTATCCTCATAAATAACTTGACAAATAAATTGTTGCTACTTTCTCAGTCTATATAAATTATATTAATGATTGATTTTGCTATTATGACCTATAGCTTTTTTAATTATTGCAATATAAAATTTGTTCCTTAAGGTGTGCACATTGTATGCAACTGAGTCCGCTTTGGATAAAACTTGGTGAAAAATTCCAAAATGAGACTAGGGTGCTCATAGCTGATGTTGATTGTGTTCGGTCTAAGGCAGTGTGTGAAACGGAAAAGGTAATACTCAATAGACTTGTTTATAAAATTATTGATTAAACTTTTGATTTTAAAATAAATATGCATAAGCAATATACTTGTTTTTCTCTTTCAGATCAATGGCCTACCAACACTGATTTTATACAAACATAAGGAAATTGTTAGCGTTGAACATGGTGGCCAGCCTTTGGAAAGCCTAGTCACTTTAGTCAATGAACATCTACAGGAGTCTTTCGATTCAGAGCCAAAATTAGAGGAGAGATCCCCTACTGAAGACTTGGAGGAATTCGTAATTATAGATAAATCCTTGGATGATCTAGAGCAAGATGAAACAGTAGTTGAAAACGAAAAGAAAGATGGTTTTGATAGTGATGAAATAATAATGCAGGGTGTCTCACAAGACGAGACAGAAACTGAGGCTAATGTGGAGGATGTTAACATTGATGAGATGGAAACGGAAACAAGAACCAAAGACGAATTATAATAAGTACTATACTATAGGTAGAAAATGAATTATTTATTAAAACAATATTGTTCTTTCATTTCAAATTAGCAAAGTCAAGTCCAATATATCTTTAATCAACTAGGCTACTTTAGTGACACTTAATTTGGTATAATAAAAAGAGTGTTATGCCTACTGACAATATAGCTTTATCATCATTGTTAATCATCAAATAACATTTCACCTAAAATTACTAAGGATAAAATGAAAATCATGAGTTATCATTAATTTTATTGAACAATAATTTGTGCCAATAACGAATGAACACATAAAAGCGGTGCTATTTAATAATTAATTTGCCTTAAGTTAGGGAAGCTTACAACAATACTTTTTCACTAAGCTTATATAAGTATATACTTAACACAAGTATATAAAAATTAACAATATGCTGAATAAATACCATATTTAATTTATATGTTTTATATGTATATTTGGAGTAGTTCTTTATTTATATGTAGGAAGGCCATATTTCTTAAAATATTCTCAATAGGTTGAAATATTCTAACTAGAAATTTTAAATTCGCCTAACAAAAACAATTCTAAATACCTACCATACCAATTCGTGACTGAAATCTATTAAGTCACATAGGTGAAGTAATAACTTTTAATTTTTGCTTCTGCTATGCTAAAGTTTGCGATTGAAAAAAGTTGCCGTCCATTATAGTTGCTTCCCGATTGATCTGCTTGTGTCTGTCTCTAGATACTATTTCTTCCAGTACCTCCCCATCTCCTTTTATTAATCTGAAACCAATTGAGAACTGAGAGACAATACTTTATAAAATTTCTTTATGAAAACAATAATTAAATTATTATAATAATTGATTTTTAAACTATACTATGAGTCATAACTTAACATTTAACTTTTGAACAACGAGGGATTAAGTGTTAGTGGCACCATACATCTTATACAGATGGACAAACTTGGTAAGTCTAAATATTTAAGTATTTAGTAAATAGAAGGGTTTGCCACCGCCTTTGTATGTTCAACTCTCAGAGTTAACTTGTAATGGTTAATAATTTGGTTATCAATTATGCTTTGAATTTGGCCAAATCTACTTTATATTACACATTCTCGAATTAAAGTTCTGTAGGAAAAAATAATGTATATAATAAACTTAAAAAGGTAAGAAAGATAGAATAACCTATATCGCCCTGTTTCTTCATCCAGTACCCTTCTAACTACACTTTGTTTCTGTTCCCATTCTTCCTTCGTCATTGGTGCCATAGCTTTTGATTTCTCCATCAGTTCTATATGGGATAAAATTTACTAAGTAAAAAGGTATATTTACCAATATTATTTTTAAAGGAAATACATACTGTATTGTAATATTTCAAGGTAGATTAGTAATCCAACCCTTACATTAAATAAATGTAAGAGTTAAATCTTATACTATTTTCTAATGTTGTTCTACCGCAATAAGTCAAAATTGTTACCGATAGGTATATCAGCGGGAGACTCCTCGATTTGATCTTCATCTGGACTGCGGCTAGAGCTTCGTGTCTTTTTTAATTTCTTAATTTCCTTTTTTAATTTCTTTTTTAAAGCTTTTTCGGTCTTTTTCTTTTCTCTTTTCAACTGTTTTTTAAGTTTACGTAGTTTCTTTTTTTCCCGGCTTGCATCAGAACTACTCGAACTATCAGATGAGGATCTCCGTTTTTTCTTCGACTTTGATTTCTCTTTTCCCATATTTAATTTTGATTCTAAATTATGCAGCCGATCTGGTATAATCCGATTCGTGAAGACTTATAACATAATTTTATAATCCAAGAGCAAAGTAAAAACAATTTATTTAAATTGCTCGTGGTAAAGGTATGTTTTCGTTTCATTTGACAGTTTGCCATTTTTTAATTGTCTAAACTTTTTACTCTACAGAACACTGTCAAAACTTGCATTTGAAACCATTATTTTATATTGGAAATTAAATACCAAATAATAAATGTATTTTACCCAAGCTTTAGGAAACAACACTATAAAACATTTTTCGAGTTATCTTAAGACAAAATTAAATATACTAAAAATGCATATAGTAAAAGGTATTAAGCCTAAGCGCAGCTTAGAATATAGTATATTTTTTTGTATGGTAAATTGCTCATGCACACCAGACAGTTTATGTGGGATTCAAATTGATTTAAACTTTAGGTTTCTCTAAGAAACTACGATACTGTGAATTATATATACTACCGGCTCAACAAGCACAAAAAATAGTACAACCAAAAAGGATCAATTTTTTATTTAACTCAGATTTTAGTTCATAATATAATATTTATTAATACTGCAAATTACAATTTGTCATCTGAGTTATAACATTTTGGTCTTTAACTCTCTGAAGTATTTTATTTTAAAAATAATATTCTTTGAAAGTTTTTTGTCTGGTTCGTTACGATGTCCGTCTTCTACTGTAAGTTGACATTCTTGAGTAGTTTAAATTCACGCTTAAAACTTTAAATTTAATTGTATATCACACACAAAATTCTCCCTCAGGTTACCGAGGTTAGCATAAGTTTCACCTAGGTTGCCGGATTATTAATCAAGCTACTGAGCCCTCCCCTTTACTAGGCCTGGACTGTGGGGTGAGATGAAGTATCAGTGTAATAGTGTCTTCATCTATGGATGAAGGATACTTACTATTATTATTCTAACCAATCACCCAGTGATAGCTAGCTATTTTATTCTTCTTAAAAAACTTACCTTAATCGTTACATTTTATTTACAAATATTAGATAGAATACGATAACATTTTATCGATATTTAGCCGTACCGTTGTAATAAATATGTATAACATACGAGACAAGTCTTTTAAATTTATTTTATCTACTAGTAGAATCAGAAGAGCTTTATTAACCATAAAAAACTCTTAATTAAAAAACTATTTTTAAAGAGTACCTAGGAATGGTATGTTTAACAACGACGACTAGTCTATTTTAAGTTTCGTCTTTGTTCACCGCAAAAGTGCATTATTATTCAAAGTGCAAACAGCGCGGTTGAGATTTGCTAGATGACTATGAATAGGTATTAATGTGATGTATTGTCGTGTCGCCAAGAGGTATGCGACAGCGTGACATACCTACATATTATATTGTACATATCCATACCGTCGCATTGAGCGGTTTACGGCACGGGAGTCCCGATGAATAATTGAGGGAGGAACGCGCCTGCGCGCAGCTGGCGTACCCCAATATAAGTCATTCGTCCACGAAATATACGACCCAATTTTTATTTTTTAAATGATGTGCGCTGGTGTTTAAACTGTTTTTATTGAGAAAATGCAAGCCGGCGGGCCGGATAGCACGGCTGTGTCGGAGGCTCCGAGCAGCGGAAGTGAGGAATCCGACTGTGAGTTTGGTCCAGAAGGTGAAGCTGAAACGGCCCTCACTGAGGAATGGGCTCGAGAGCTGCTCGTCGACTCGGGTGTGGTCGAGCCACAAGAGGTATGTCAACAAGAATTGTTTACGCGGAACAGAAAAAAAACAATAAATAAATGTAGAGTGTCATATGAACATTATTCTTATCAAAAGTTTGTAACAATTTTTTATTAAAAAATTCTCCTTGTATATTTTTTGTAATTAGAATTGGATTAAAAACCGGTTAGTGCTTTAATGAGAAAATTTTGTTATAGATAAGAGTGGAATCGCGTGCTGGAGTGGCCGGAGCGCTAAGCCGAGTGTTAGCTGTAACAGTTCGATATGAAACTGAGGGAGAAAGGCACTCTATGCCGCTAGTTGTAAAACTACCACCCCGAGACCCGTTCGGAAGACTCTTTGTAGCTGAAGCACAATTCGATACTAGGGAAATTCTCTTCTATACTGAATTAGCTCCTGCATTGAACAAATTAGCCCAAGAAGCTTTGGGACCTGATGAAGGGCTAGCCGTGCCAAGATGTGTCAAGGCAAGACTACCAGGTGATATGCGTGATTATGATATTTATACTGAAAGCCTAAACATTAATTAAAAATAATATATTATTATCCTTTTAAATTACATTTCATACATTATGGACATTTCGAATAGACCCAATTTACAACAGCCAAATAGTAACTAATCAATTAAACCAATTGAGCAATTAAAATATTTTATTAGTAGGTATACCTACACTTACCTGAATGAGAGCATTGCAAATACGCGGAGCAGTTTATTTTTGGTATTCATGATACGACTTCAGCTAATACTAGTTATATTTTTAAATTCATAAGCACGTTTTCACAGATAAAAATATACTAAACATGAACTTGTGTAACGAAAGACACAATTTTCTTTGTGAAATTAAATGTTTATTTAAATGTATTATTTTCAGACGAAATTGGAGGAGACAGCGAGCTTGTTCTAGAAGACGTTACGGCGGTAGGGTTCGAATCGGCGGATTTTGCTGAAGGATTGACTGTTGAACAAGCAAGAGCGGCATTATTTGCCGCCGCTCGTCTCCACGCACTTTCGCTATCTTTACGGGAAAGAGAAGGTCCTCTCGATCAAAGATTCGATTTCTTATTTCCATGCGAAAGAGCAGCAGCAGGATACCTGCGCTTAGTTCGTAGAGGACTACCACAACTCGAAACATTTTTGCGTGGTCGAACTGATTGTGTTGGCGAAGCGGCGGCGGTTAGCGCATTAAGTGCACGCGCACCATCACTCCTCGGCACTTTGCTACGACCAGCCGAGCCTGCTTCACTCGCTCATGCTGATTTTTGGAGTGGAAATCTTCTATTTAGGGAAAGGGATGGAATAAGTGAATGCATTGCATTAGACTGGCAAATGGTTTCGCTCGGTAGACCCATGGACGACGTAGCACTATTGCTGCTTTCTTCTTTGACACCCGATATGAGAAGAGCTGTCCAGGATACGTTAATTGAAGATTACGGAGATCGGTTGGAAGCTGAATGTGCGAGGTTGGATGCGGCATCAGCAGGAGTGGTTGTGAGACGAAGTTTAAAACAGGACTGGCCACGAGCCGCGCTAAGAGCGTTGCTTCTCTGCGCTGGCAGTGTCGATGTAGCTCTCGGCGATCCACGTGCTGAGCAACGATTATTGGAAGCTGTAAGAGATCTTTATGCTCAAGGAGTTCTTGACCTAAAAGCAGACTCAGAGTTGTGAGTGTACAAGTGCCAATGCCATTGTATTTTAGAGTTACAAACGTGACGTTATTAATATTCAACCTCATAGTTTGTATTTATTTCGGTATAACGTTATGTATTTATTGAAATTCGAATGATATACGTTCGTGGGCAAAATGATAATTTTAATGATCCTCTGTTGTCAGGGTGGCAATAGTGCGATGCCTAAACAAAGACTGAATCTTACTTATCAAAAGACCGTTGTGCGTTTATTTTTATTTAGGAAAAACATCGAGGTAACACTTGCTCATCGTACGAGAAAGAATCGCAATGGAATATAGCATTTCGATTACTAATTTAAGTTTAATGACATTAAACATATTATAAATGGAAAATCGTTTCACTAATCAACATAATACATTTTTCTTATAATCTTATTGGAATTATTTTATCTACCCATATAAGTTGCATAAATAGTTTTTTACTTGTTTAGGTACTGCTCACTCTTATGTATACTAATAACTATATTAAGTAACAGAGTTTGTTTGTTTGAACATGATTATCTCAAAAACTACTGTTTCGAATTGAAAGAAAACTTATTGTGTTTAATAGTGCGTTTACCATGGCACGTTTTAGGTTATATACCATGTCATGTATTTAATACAAAGTGTAACAGAAATGTGTAGTAATATTTTTGCGTGATGTTCAGATGCTCATAGTTAGTCTATATACAAGTCCCCGCATTAAAATAAACATATTTGAGATTTTTTATTTCATTAATTCATCAATAAAATCGATAATATGAAAAAAAAGTGTTACATCACTTTTCGAATTCTAATAACAGAGATACCTAGCAGTAACTTTTTCATTGACACGTAACAGCTGATAGCTCTAAAGTGATGTCGTAGCGTCGATAAATTCGAATATCGATGCTAGACAATAGAAATTAAAAATCAATATCTTGATAATAAATAGTTCAAATAAAATGAATTTTAATACATTCATTTAAAATTAGGTATTCTTTGCGATCCTTAAATATCACCACGCATTTCTGTTACACGTTGTACACTACTGCTAGTACTGGATTTAAAACTGTATATTATTCTATGCAGTTTTAAGCACTGACTCATGATGAAAATAATAGGATTAAACAATTATATAAACGCGGGCAAAAAGTATAGCTGTAACGGACATTATCTTTTGGGTCCTATTGGCCATAATCCTAGTTTTCTAATTATAGTACTAGAGCGCATTATGTGGCATAATACTTAACTTTGAAGGTTTAAACTATCTTTTTAACTACGTCTTTCTTTATTCATATATCGAGTAGTACTATCAAAATTACTAAGTATAATATGTACTAAGTATGGAAGACGCTGAATAGATCAAAAGAATACTATCAACCAAAATACTTGGAGCCTTAACAAAAAAATAGATTTTGACAGTTCTTATAAAAATGTCATTTGATGATTTGACTTTGTCAGATTTATGATCTCATGTTTGGTAGATAGTGGATACTTGACCTTCGTAATTCGTGTTAGAAATTGAGTTTCAAATTAATAAACTAATGTTTGTGATGATAATATTGATGTGGTTATAAAAAACTAGTGTTATCACAATGGCGCACTCTAATCAAGTTAATCTAGATATGGGTGAAGAAGAGGCAGATGAAACTTCTTCGAGACCGAATGCTCTGACGAGAATGGATTCTGTTACTCGACCTACAGCTCCAATAAGAAGTAACATTGGTCTCGGAGATAGATTAAATAGCATGTTTAGAGAAATAAGACCCTTAGTGGAGCACGCCCGGATGGTAAATATTGTTGATGAGTCAAATTATTATGATGTAATGTTGCGTTTATATTATTATTAATTTTTCAATTAGGATTCCAATTATCATTAAAATTTTTAACATTGAATGAAAAATTTTGTCAAAAAACCACAACACTTACATATAAAAAAACTTCTAGGGAAATAACGCAAGGCTATCTTTGCCGACTTGGTTGCCACGAAATCCACCTAATACCCATCAACTTGGTGAAGGACCTCAGCGACCCCAGAGTTCAATAGCACATGTGAACTTGGGCCCAACAGCTCAGACGTATGTTGTGACAGACAGAGGGACACCCCCAACATTGAGAGCTCAAACAAGCCATGCTTTAAGTACTAGCGTGTCTAATGACTCTAACTTATCTGAACAAGCCCCGGAAGACATAAATATATCAGTAAATCCTGCCAATAATAATAATATCAATGACAATGCAGAGACTGATAATCAGAGTGATGATGGTACACAACAGGTAATACTTTTTTTAATAGCTCAAAAGATGAGGCACTTCAAACACTATTGAGATAATCAGATTTATAAATTTCTAATTTTAAGCTATGAAAGATTTAATCCTTAATCCAAATTTTAGGTAGTGGATGTTCGAGGGACCTTAAATATACTTATACAATATGCTCCATTTTACTTTATCCTGTTTATTAAGTACTTGTATGATAGCAGGGAGGCCATCTTCACATTTATAATATTATTTTGTACGTTTTCACACAGTGACAGCCTTGTAAGGAGGTAAGAACACCTTTTTCATTTATCTAGGAATACATTCCTTTATTTATATAATTTATAACAAAAAGAATATCATATAATTAATATCTAAACAAATGATTAATTAATTTTAATGAACATTTCTTATCTCAATAAATATAACACTTATATATACATACTATTGTATATATTGAAATATAAACATCAATTAACTATTCCAATTAAATATTAATATACTAAATTATTAAAAATTAAATGTTATCATTTTAAATAGCTATAGTATAATATTTGACTTTATTTGGTTTCAGGGAGCATGGAAAACAAATGAACCGTAGTTTCTTATCATTATTTAGTGAATTGTTATTCACAATAAGCTGTATAGTGATAATACATTTCCTATTTGGCCATGGAAGGCTGTTACCAAATGTAATAATGTTTCCCGGTTACACAGAACCAATTGATGTATGGGAACTCCTTTGGCTGGTTGTACTCACAGATCTTATTGTGAAGATAATTACAGTGGATGTTAAAATATTAGTCACAATGATGCCTTCTATTATATTGCCATACCAGAAAAGGGTAAGATGCAGTTAACATATTATTAAAAATTTAAAATGTTATTTAACGAAATCTGATATTCTGTACTTATTTTTGTATATTATGGTTTCAGAATCATAATATTTGACTGAAGTTATTTATTTCATACTAGCGGACCCATGCCCACTTCATTGGGCATAATGTTAACAATCATTTTTTTATATAGCCTATGACACTCAGCAATAATGTGGCTTTCTATTGGTAAAATAATTTTTAAAATGGGTTCAGTAGATCTCAGAGATTACCCCTTACAATTGAACAAACACAAACTTTACTTCTTTATAATACAAAATAATTTATCTTATCTCAATATTAATAGTCCGGGATCCCTGGTACATTTTTCCAATTGATTACTATCAAGCTAATTTTTGGTGAGTAGCTTTATTTTGATGAGACGCCCAATAATTTCCTATACCAAACTCTCGATTGTGGTAGCTAAC
>DWAJ01002904.1:0-16087 GCA_018238005.1 Eurema mandarina
ATCCCATCAAAAACAATACTTGTCAAAAAAACCAAGTCTCCCAACTCAATTGTTCTACGATAAAAAGTTATGAGATCCTTGTAATACCAAGTCGGTTATTAATTTATTCAGTCTCTACTTAAGCGACTTTCTCGTCTTAATACGTCCAGTCCCTAAGACCACGATCGTGGTGCATAACAATTGAAAATCAATTGTGTCTGTAATATTCGTACTCGAAGCATTGAGTTGTTAGGTAATAAATATGAGGATTTTATAGTGACACATATCAATATTAAAAAAATTAATGTTTTATATAAATATATTGAGACTCGGCCATCGCATGAAAATACGTGTTAATTAAATTATTATGTGCGATGGCCAAGTCAATATATTTATATAAAAAATTAAATTTTTTTAATATTGATATGCGTCACTATAAAATCCTCTTAATTATTACCTAACAACTTAATGCTTCGAGTACGAATATTACAGACACAAATGATTTTCAATTGTTATGCACCAAGATCGTGGTCTTAGGGACTGGACGTATTAAGACGAGAAAGTCGCTTAAGTAGAGACTGAATAAATTAATAACCGACTTGGTATTACAAGGATCTCATAATGAACATTTAATTTCGGTTGAGGTTTCTTATCTTTTTATCGTAGAACAATTGAGTTGGGAGACTTGGTTTTTTTGACAAGTATTGTTTTTGATGGGATTGTCATTTATCACTTTTCTATCGTTTTGATTATCTATGTATGAATGTGTGCTGTCGCTGCTGTGAAACACTTTTTTCGGTTGATTTGCATGTGTATAACATATCTATTCTAAAGTATTTAACTAACCCGGAAAACGCGTACACGGCTGGCCGCAAATAAAATTCCTAACTAAACATCTTAACTAAAACTGTAATGTACTACATACCTACATATAAAACGCGAGAAACAAGCTCGTTCTCCATTCATAAACGTTACCGTACCGCAAATCCGTAATACATGAATTACCACTTGAGTTTTTATGAGCCTCTTTATACAAGTAGCTACTGTTTTATGAATGAGCACTTGAGCTACGTTCATTGCTGTACAAGTTAAATATAAATATAATAAATATTTTCAGGACATTTATACATAGCGCCATCTAGTTCCAAGCTAAGCAGAAATTACATATACATACTTTTCTTTTATAAATACATATATACAATACATAGCAACACCCAGACCCCAGATAATACAAATGTAAATTACAAATATATTTTTCCGGTGTGGGGATCGAACCCACGACCCTTCGCGGAGAAAGCAGTTGTGCTACCACTGCGCCAAGCGGTCGTCTACTGTGCCAGTATAGGTACAAAAAACGACAATGTAAACCTAGTTTCATATGAACTAAGTGTACATAATTAAAGGGTTATTTTTCTCCATATAATCTATCGATTAAAAGATTTTCTAAATTAGTTTTATATAATATAAATAAATTATAGTACCATTTTAAAAATCTACTAAGGCTTAGATACACAAAGTAACTGATTAGCAGCATTTAATGAAAAATGTAAGTACATAGGCAAAACGTCGATCGTAGAATCAGAGTTTAATACCGGAAATTGAAAACCTTAAAGTCGTTGTGAATTATTTTTTACCGAGTAGATACTTCAAGCCAAACGCGGTAGCTTGCTTTTAAAATAAATATGCTCTAAATATAGTCCGTACTAATATTATAAATGCGAATGTAACTCTGTCTGTCTGTCTGTCTGTCTTTCCATCACGCTAAAACTACTGAACCGATTAGAACGAAATGGGGGGTGTCAAAGTTTATATGAAAGTCCACGCGGACGGAATCACGGACAACAGCTAGTATAGTAACCGTCAAAAATGTTTAGCGATTAACGAGAATATCATCATACTGCGCATCGGTAGAATCGCGCTCGTTGGTGCGAGAAAGACAACACGACTGGGACAACCAATCATCGCTCGCGCACATGACGATCACGCGCCCCGCGCGCCGCACCGCTACCTCGATACCTTATTTTTGACTTCTGCGCAGGTTTCGTTCACCACTTATGGTATTTGACAGTTACTATACCTATGCTTATAACATAAAATTAAAAACAAACTACTGAATTCGCTTTCCGCGTGATTGATTTTATTCCCTGCGAAAATAAGGCATAATAATAATATAGTCAATAATTTAGTCTATGTATCATATTCTAATATTGCTGAAGTGCCAAGATCTTAATTAGCACAAAATTACCTCTTCAAACTGATTATATCATTACAATTGTTAGAATAAGCGCGAAAATTCGAGACGCGAGCGGCGTAAATTCATTGTTAAATAAACTGTTTCATGCGAAACTGGTAGCTATTTGTATATTACTTAAGGGATACTTTAGTGTGGATGTGATTTGTTTGGATAACTCGACCTAGTCGCTTCATACTCGTATTACGGTGTGGTTTGTTTCCCTGAACCGTTCACGGACGGCGATAGTATGTCAAGGTTATCATAGATTTGATGAATGAAATAATAGAAAAAGTATCTTTGTTAAAAATTGACCAAATTCCTAATTATATACGAAAAGAATGGCGTCAATCATCGAAATCTATAATATTAAAATTAATAGCCAAATGTGTTGCTAGTGTATAAACTATTTTGAAATATTCCTGGTAATACTAGAATAGTTCTTAAGCAGAGTAAGATATAACCTACAACTACCCCATACCTTATAATATTAAAAGTAAGTTAGGTATAGGTCGCATCATTTATGTCTAGCGCTGGACGAAAATAGCTGCGCATCGTAATTGACGTATTGGTGCGAGAAAGACAACACGACTGGGACAACCAATCAACGCTCGCGCATCCGACGATCACGCGCCCTGCGCGCCGCTCCGTTTCCTTGATACCTTATTTTTGACTTCTGCGCAGGCTTCGTTCAGCGCTAAAGATTTGTGACGCGTACTATACATTGAACGAAATAACGTTATACCAGCTCGTATTAGATAATTAAAAAAAGCCTTGCATACTAATTGCAAATTAACACTTATATGGTTTTGCTCATGGATGCCATTGTCAGAACTGGGTCGAATCGGGACCACACAGGAAACGGCTGCTTTCAAATAAAACACTCAAAAAGTTTCTAATTGACAACTCTTTCTTCTCACAAAACTACTTGAGGTCATTACCGTTTTTTTTTAAAGTGGGAATGCTGTTACATATACCGCGACCTCCTCGGGGGAGAAGGTGGTTATATGACTCGCACGAAATGGTGGCACTACCGACTAAAGCTCACATTTGTACATCCACGCACACACACATGAAAAGACTCAAGACGACCCTACCAGTCTTCTGCGAGAGAGGTCATCACTCTATAAGTCTTAGATTAAATCTACTTGTAAAAAAGTATCGAAATGATTGACTCTTCCTCGGCGTCAATACTGTTTATTTGGACTAGTTCTATTTATAATTCCACCTTTGATGTGCTTACATAGACGGATAAAAAAGTTATAGCCGAAATGATATTCCGCGAATTTTTCGTAGCAATAAAAAATTTGAAATGAAATTTGAAAGACTAATAGACACTAAGATATTGTAATGTCTGTGTTAAATCTACCACTGCTGGATTTTTTGTTCGTATTAAAATTCTTAATAACATAGTAAATATATATGAATATATAATATCATTTAAGCCTCATTACAATTTGTTTTTCATCTGTACTGATATTTTAAACATTAAGAGAGTTTATGAGTTTGTATTAGAGTCTTTCAGTCTGCATTGACTGATCCGATTGTGTAAGTATTATTTTGTTAATGCTGTATTGTATAACCATACCAATAAATTTAATAAACATACCTATGTATTTGAATAGCAAAATGATCTGGTTTGTGGAATACCTAAATCAACTGTTAATTTAGGCACCACACATGTTTAGCTAAACCTAAATAATCATGGTTAAATGCAGAGATGAAATAGTATCTGATGAAACACTTCATTTAAACCAGGCATTAGTTTATATTATTTCTGTAATTTATAGAGTTCTATGTCTAGTACTGAATTATGGTACGCGGGCATTGCACAGTCAATTTTATTCCTACTCGCAGCGGCCTGTTCGATTTCTTTTCTTTATATTTGGGAAATCCTCATAACATAACCATGTTGGATTTCTACAAACCAAATCTCCATTGTGTTCTGTATTACGATAACGGGTAGAGGTAACCGGAACCTTCATTCGCTCTTTTGCGACAACGGGTTGTTCCCACCCTCCGATAGAACAACACTGCTAAGTTATGTCACATAGTTAGAGACAGGAACCGCAATTCCCTTCCCAACATTAATTCTATTCTGAAATCTTCTTCAACGCTCAATCATCAATAACTTTTTTCTTACCAATTTCAACCAACATTGCAAAATTGCTTTGTGGCGGAATTAACATTCAATTAAATTCAGGAAATAAATGAAGAATCGAAGATCAATTTACACATTCTATTGACAGCATTAAATACCTAGGTAGCTATTGACTGCAAAATGCAATTAAGACCGCCTCGAACAGAGGACTTATGACTACGTCTCGATTTAATTGTAAATTTATACCAATTTGAAACGTATCAATTGAAATGAGACGCATCTAGATGCAACGTGCATTTATTTCACTAGAAATTTAAATCATTTATCTACATTATAGTTTTTTAGTTTGTGCCCGAAAACTTGGAAACAACAACTCTGAACCTATTAAACTTGAAAAAATAATTTCATTTACATAAAAAAAAACACAATTGTTTGCATCAGCTTCAAAATCCTTAACTCTTAGCTACAGAATGCAACAGGAAAATCGACGAAAAGCTATGTTTATTTAAATTTATGCACTGGAACTTGCATCAGGAACGTTTTGCGAAGATCTTTTCAGTTACAGCAGAGTAAATTATATTCATTGATCTTCTTACGTCTGAAATGTCTCCTTTTACATTAAAACTAATAAATTAATAAAAATTGCACTTTAATTATTTTGTGTCTTTAAATAATAATAATAATTATTTATTGTCAATATACTATGTACAATACTGAATTACACCTTAAAATAAGAAATAAAAATACAGCAAATAGTGTTTTTACGGCCTTAAACTCTTAAGGTACAAAATTTTTCATCATTGTGTAATTATTACTGTATTCGGCAACACGGTAAGTACCTAATGGTACTTATAAAATATTTTTACCTTATATGTATATTGTATATCCAGACGAACACTCCGAAACAGGCCTAACCAGATCAAAATAAATACTTGTTAAGTACGTAAGTGTATCAGACATAGACGTAAGTACCTTAACTGGAAAAAGGGGAATAAATCTTTCTTCAAGGTTAAAACACTGAAGTGCTTTTATACATAATTTCCAATTGGATCTTTATCACCGCCCCGACTTACCCATCGTCAATACAACTCGACCAACTTCATCAGCAGCTTGAGCATATCACAGGTGAAGTAGAACATGTGCAGGATGGACTTATACCACACGCGTTTCAAGTCTATGAACCAGTAACTGAGAGCTAGGGTAGCAAGCCCGGCTAATAAGTAACATAGCTTACGGTACTTGATAACCATCGGAAATGGAGCCTGTGGAAAGTGGTTATTGGATGGCTAAGGAGCTAGTCATTGTTGGACGCAGAAAAACGAATGCGATATCAAAAGTTTCTACTGTAGGGGAGTTAAGTACTTTAACTTTAAAAAGCAACTTGAGGGGCTATGTTGGTTTAGTGTATATAGACCATAGCCCAATGGGATATAGAAGTTTCCATGAATCATCAAAATCAAGCGCCGTAGTAGAATATTAGAAACTGTTATTAGGTATAAGTTGACGTACAAATAAGGTCAAAGCAGCAGTGACAAGCGAACATATACGATATATATAATTTTAATAGTTTTTTTCTGTCTAATTTCTATTAACTTCGCATACTAATTTACTTCATTATATTATCTATTGATTTACTAATCTGTATGACCCACATATTTTTCAGTCACAGATATTCAACATAAAAGATCGGGTACTATTCTAACATCATTCAGCGACTATGAAAAACCATTTCGAATATTCCATCTATTTTCAGCTCCAATTTTCCAACTCTTTCACTTGACCTAATCATTTAATTTAAAAAGTCAAACAAAACATCTAAAAGCTGCGACTGTAAGCTTTAATGAATAGGGTCGGGGAAGCGCACTGGTTGCTAAAGACTTAATATAAATATAGTAAATAATATATCAAACACAAACTGGAGTAACAAGCTACTTTTGTTCAGCCAGCTCGCGGCCGGCCATCGGTATCGAGTATTATCTGGCACTAACTTTTCCCGCTCGTTAGATAGAGATATAGCCCAATCAATATGTGAAGTGGGTGCGTGTTGAGGCTAATCAGGCAGAGCTTGGGGTACTGGTAAATATAGACAAGCCTCTGAAGCGTTTCATGAAGCTCGCTGACCTAAAACCCCATCTCACGACACTCTTATAGAATCATGTATTCTCGAACGTCAATAATCCAGCTTAGCCGCGGGCAAAGTGAATTTTAAACGGATCGAACCCACTTCATTTTTATTCAGCATATTATTACCTAAAATGGCTAGTGTTTTTATGTAATGATCACGGATTGACGTCAATGCAGCTTAGGCAATTTTATTAACTGGATTATAATTATATATTAAACTTTTCCCATTTACGATGTTATTAAAAATATCGTACCGTGATTCATCCGTTCTTCTTATCTATAATAATATTATAACGATATTCATTTTGATAATATTATATAGGTTTACGAATTGGTGTTTTATTTCATTTCAATTTATTTTTTTTTACAATTGGTATGGCTCATTATGAGTGTCAAAAACCATATTATCCCGAAGTTTACAGAAAACTGTGAGGCACAGTTGGTCATATAAGTATACAAGTATATCCCAAATTAGTGATATCATTAATGTACCAATATGTGGTTACACAGCTAAGTCAAACAGGAAAACGTTGCGATAACAGTTTTTAATGGTAAAGATTAGTACCTATTAAGTACCTAGTTATGAATTCTGCAAGTTAATAGGAATTGATCGATCGAAACTACCCACGTTTTAACCAAAACGAGCCTTAAAATTTTGAAGTACATAGAATACTAGCTGTTGCACGCGACTCCGTCCGCGTGGACTTTCATATAAAGTTTGACCAACCCCCCCTTCCTTTTTTTAAACTTTTTTAACCTTCTCTTCCAGTTCAAAAGTAGCCTATGTTCTTTCTCAGGCTCTAGACCATATGTGTACCAAATTTCATTACAATGGGTTCAGCGGTTTGGCCGTGAAAGCGTAAAACTATAAAAAGTTTCGAACCCCTCGGGGGTTGATTTAAAAAAAAAGTAGCCTATATCCCTCCCCAGGCTTAAGACCATCTGTGTACTAAATTTCGTTCTAATCTGTTCAGTAGTTTTAGCGTGATGGAAAGACAGACAGACAGAGTTACTTGCGCATTTATTAGTATGGATTTGATATTTTATGTCAATTAGAAATTACACCCCGACACCGAATTAGTTACATTACAAATCACTTTTTATAAGGGTTTACCTGGAAGAGATCACTTTAAACGTTATAAGGTCGCTAGTAACTTTTTTTTATGAAAAACAGGTTAGCGCTTGACCACAACTCACCTGATGTTAAGTGAAGTTGTGGTCTAAGGTGGAGCGCGCGTACCTGTGAGGTACCTATTCACTCTCCACTTGAAGATCCTCAGGTTGTAGGTTAACTAATAAATATAGTTAACTTATTAACAGTTAACTTTAATGTAGTTAACTATTTAAACTTAAAAGTTATTGTTATAAATAAATTCAAATAATATGTACAAAATCGATTCCTAGTCATATCAAGTTAGTATTGTTATTGACTACGTACCGAAAAAAAAATACACAATATTAAAAATTTGGTACATATAATATATATACAGTATGTCACATTAAACTTATAAAAGCTGGTATTATTTTGTTCACGTAATAGTATAATGAGGATAACTTGATATTATCTGGGAGTGTATCACATGTGCTCGGATTCCGGCATCGAGATGTACCTACACTTTTTGTAATCAGCTTCATTCATGCATACATGTTTGGCTTAATTTTAGTTCAAATAGCTCTTTATGTATAACTAGCAGCCCGCTCCGGCTTTGCACGGATATAATAAGGGGTTGTCCATTGATCACGTGAGGCTTGAAAGGGAGGGGAGGGGTTCGATAAAAATCACGAAAATATCACTAGGGGGAGGGGGGGTGTAGTAAGATATCTCGTGTATTTATTTTTTCGTCATTTATTTTATAGTCCTTAATTTCAGAATAAAATAAGATTAAAGTTTATACCTGTATTTGAATTAAGATAATATTCAGTAAATTGTAAGATTCCTTGTAGGTACTAAAAATACACGTGATGTTGAGAAGGGGGAGGGGGGGTTGTCTTATCGTTATGAGAACTCTTTTATATTAAGTGACATCAGATAAGTAATAAGATTTATAATTGACGTTTGTACGTTTGTATGAGAAATAGAAAAGGACGGTTTTTATAGTTTTCCCGGCAATTATTCGAAAATTTCTCACCTTTTAAACCTTCCCTAGACTTCCACGAATATTTCAAAACCAAGAGAGATGAATCCCTTCAGCCGTTCTCGAGTTTTAATCAGACTAACGAACAACAATTCATTTTTATTTATATAGATAGATAGAAGAACATAGATATATAGAAGATAGATAGATAGATAAGTAGATAGATAACATGTAAAACACTCGTCTTTTGCGTCGGAGCTTAAATAAAGAATTACAGTACGACCTATCGAAGAATCAAGAACTATAGGATCTGATTAAAAACTTTTTTATATGATTACATGTTTCTTTGCTAAAGACTACCTGAAAGAGAGAGGAGAGTAAGAAAGGGAAATTTATCCCTTTAATTGTAATATTCAGACTGTGTCTTACACACACATATTAAGCTTTTTAAACAATTATTTTCTATACAAACGGACCGCTGATACAATAACATACGCAGGTGGCGCAGCAATTTGTACTATGCCGATGTTACGCAAGCCATGAACCAAAACAACGGAAAATTAACCCTACAACTAAATTTTAAAAGAGTAACTATCAGAGTTTTATGCCGGTTTCTTCTTCGTAGAAACTGCCTTCCGAACCGGTGGTAAATGTTTTATAATACCATGAGGATTCAAAAGTGTTACTAAATGTAGCCAAATTGAATAAAGATACTTTTGACTTTGACTACCCCATCTCTTTACTGCCACCAACTTATAACACACTTTCCACAACCTCAACACAAGAGAACATTACTCCGAATTAAATAAATCCTTGCTTAGCAAGACTGCAAAGAACCACTTTATTTATTATTTCAGAGTTCTTCAACTAGGAAAAATAGCCACACGTTTGAACCTTACTGTACGCGGAATCCAACACTACTATTAAGCGATACAATTTCATTTTTTACTCGGCTGAAGCTGTTCTTTATTTAGTTTTTATTGTTTGTTTTTTAACCTCTTTCATGTAGGTATTAAACGTCCGTCAGTTAGTTATACTGTACAGTCTGGTGACGTGGACAGTGGAATATTTTTTTATTTCAACAAAAACATTCGACAAATACAAACGTTTTTCACAAATGTTCAGTTTATTCAGATACGCAGTTTCCTCGTTTTAGTAAGGACTGAAACTATACAGTTTATATTAAAATGTATTCTGTATTTGGCTTTAACTATAATTAGTTATACTAGGCTGCCGTATAGGTACTTTCCAAATCTTTAAAATATTAACAAATTTTATCCCTATCCTTATAAGAACTGCAAACAACAATCATGCAGCAGTTTATGACTTTAAGGCGAACAGAAATTGACGCGGTGGGGATATTTCAAAAGCAGTGGTTTTGAACTTTATCAAATTTTATCTCAATTCTAAAGATCATTATCTTTTGAAACATATTCATTCATATTTAGCTATACATTAAAAGCTCCAGAACGCTACAGTTTTTCAGTTTGTCGATAGTTTGCGGATAGATTATTTTAAAGGCAGTTGTAGACTTAGAAAATCGGTGTAGTATGTACATATAGTACACATATATATTCATACTGATTCAAAGTGCACTAAAATGTTTATGTAACATAGTTACCTATATTTTATCATGCATTGACTTTATCATCGTCAATGTTCGTTCTCAATCAATTATTATGAATAATATATCGATAAATAAAACATTAATCATGTCCAACTGTATCGCTACGAGACTGTTGACATGCGGAATAAAGCGATTTATAAACAAATAGGTATTTCGCTTCAATATTGCTAGACCAATTAAATAGCAATTACTACACAATCTAATTTTTCGGTAATTTGCTTGTAGGCTTTCGTTCGACTATGCGTTAATAGTTCCGGGATCGATCTCCGGGTAATTTCATCAAAAGAACTTTGAAGATTCAAGACTGAATATATATTGGCGACCGCTTGGCGCAGTGGTAACACAACTGCTTTCTGCGCCACACCGGAAAAATATATTTGTATTTTTCTGGGGTCTGGGTGTTGCTATGTATTGTATGTATATATTTACAAAAGAAAAGTAAGTATATGTAATTTATTCCGTTATCTAGTTGCCATAACACAAGCTTCGGCTTAGCTTGGAACTAGATGGCGCTGTGTATAAATGTCCTGAAAATCTTTATTTTTCTTTCTTTATATTTAATTGTGAATCAAAAAAGTCTTATACAGACTCATTTAGCAATTTGTATCGAAATAAATAAGACTAGATTCGCTTTTAGGTATTCGGGGTAAGCGATTTTCGGTTTTAAAGTAAGGATAAATATGATTCAAATTATCTTAAATCTATACAAATATTATAAAGAAGAAAAGTTCGTGTGTTTGTTAAATTGTAAGGGGTAATCTCGGGATCTACTGAAACGATTTTAAAAATTCTTTCACCAATGGAAAGCCACATTTTTGCTGAGTGTCAAAGGCTATATAAAAAACCGAAAAGGATAATTCACATTATGCCCAACGAAGTGGGCACGGGTCAGCTAGTATATTATAATCGACAAATTAGTCTACCGCTACTAATAATTATAAAAAATGTATAAATACACAAGTATTATTGCTTCTATATATTACGTGAATACTCACGAAACGCATTAGAAGTGCTTGTATTCGGAGAAAAAAACACTATACCTAATCGCCAAAACACAAGAGGATTAGTCAAAAAATTTAATATCTATCCATTTACTTTAATAATAAAGAAGCATCTTATCATTCTTATGTAGTATTATTTTTCCAAATTCCCACGTATGGATAATGACTTTATAACAGAGCTGCCAAAAACGAAACATTCACAAACTAGCGATGAGAACTAGCCTTGTTATCTCGATAATTAATTAGCAACCAGGCGCAGATCAGTATGGTTTCATTAGAACAATTAATGTGCACTGATGTTTACAAAGTAGCAGTATTTACTACCACCTTTTAGGTAATGATATTGTATATATACACAAGGGACTAAAAATTTACTTGCAATTTATTTATTAATCTATCCCACTTTGTTAAAACATTAAGTAGTCATACTTATATTATAGTGAAATGCTAAATTTAAACAGCAGCCTTATCGCTACACACTGATCTCATCCAGGCAACCATAGAGGAAATAAAAAATATATTATTTTAAGGAAGATTGTCTGACAATTATCTTTAACATCACTGATGGTAACTGGATGTACATTTAAGTATGGTCTACAGTAATAATGTTATATTTATTTAGATGTATCTTTGAATTGGATATACAAATATTTTAGATAGTATTAAAAAATATACTCTAAATTGAATGATATAAGTTTCTTGTCTGCTACATACAGTTAGTTATAATAATACTTCTTCTCCCACTCGGAGACAAGTTAGTGTTGTGACAACAAAATAATGTAACATCTACATACCCAAAAGAAACCCCTACAAATGTACGAAACAATGTGGAGATTAAATCCACAGCCATGGGCACAGAAGGCTATTATTGTGTTATTATTATATTCTTTGTAAAATATAGTTGCCAATCATTGATTTTTAGGCTTTAAATAAATTATTGACTACATTACAGGCACTGGTATTTTAATTTTTTACAATTTATTTATGACAAATATAAAATGCATAATAAAACTTATGTTGTATAACTATCTTTTGGGTAATTTTTTTAAAACACAGTTATGGATAAGTAGAAAAACTGTCCTAGAGTCATTTTTCTGTATTAAGTTTGCCGTTAGTTATATTGCAGTGGTACATGTTCTTTTTTATGTAATTTGTATGTAATTTCAATGGTTGAATGATTATAATAATAATTAATTAAAGTTTTACATAGGTTACTAAACAATGACTGTGCTTGGAGATTTATGATACATCGTATTTATGATATAAATAATGATTCTATCACATGGTGTCATAAAACATTTATTCTCACACTTTCTATTTATATAGGGTAAGCACAGTAGTGGTCAAGGATCTAGCTTTGGTCTCTTGATGGTTTGGATCCAGCATCTTGGTTTTGCCCAGACTACAATGTAAACCCTACCCGGACGCTCCCCAGACACCTTCAAAACTAGGGAAATCCGGGACAGCCCTACTGCCCTAATCATATTCAATCAGCGATAAGTTGGCAAACTATGTCATGTGTTGTCTATATTGTGATCAAAATAAAATACAATATTTTCAGTCAGTTTCTGGCTGCCAATTATATGTAAACAAAATTTTAATAAATAACTTTAACATATAAGATTTTTGTTTTGTAAAATACACTGCTATAATTCTCAAATCATTATCATCTTTAAAACAATTAAGCTAACCAGTTGACAGATATGGCAAAGGATAATTTTAAGAAGGAGTCTGCTGCAAGAAAGTGCTATATTAAAGCTATTTTCGTACAATATTATAGGGTGTTATAGTTTATGTGTTATAGAGACAACATCATTCCAAGCTAAGCTGTGGAGTTTTGTATGCTTATTAAATCCTATAATTTTTAGAAGTTTGAAAGTGTCTGTATAAGGAAGTTTAGTATTCTGAACTGACTTAGTATAATGAATGTTCAGTGATACTTGATAATATGGAAAATTGTATTACCGCTTTACCAAATTCCTTTAAATAAATCTCTCTTCACAGATATTTGTAAATCTGTGCCTCTAGATATTAAGTAAACCGTAGGAAACAACATATAATTAAATAAAGGATAAGGATATTTTTTCTTTTTGTCAGCTCGGACATGAAAGCCCTTTCATAGTCTAAGTTCAATTTTTTTTCTACTAGTAATACAAGTTTAAGTATAAATTATATACTTAAAGGTTATACTAAATGTACGACTGGTCGGGAAAGCAGTTTCTACTGTAAAGAACCAGCCAAATATTGTCATAGTTGCACTTTTAAATTAAGAAGACACTAGCATTTTAGTATCAATTAAAGTATTTTCTGTGTTCTATAATATTTAGTATCAGATTTTTTACATAAAGTTATAACCTATTATGTTATGACAAGAGCAAATTGTAAGATGCAAATGAGTAAAAAATGTACAAGTAATACAATAAGGAGTCTGATAGTTGTTAAAAATTAATATCATTTAAAGTGTGAAATGTTTGAAATGTAAAAATTAGTAAACTATATTAAAAAAACCCAGGGCTGCTGATTTTTGCAAATTGAAGTAACATTGTAAAATTTATCAAGTTGTTTAAATTGTTTAAAAAATTATAAAGACATAACCTAACTTTATAAATTGATATTTACTACGTATCAACTAATGTTTTTATCACACATAAATATGTTTTGAAAATAAGAAAGATTAATGCTAAGTATATTAGGGTATGTGTCACATATCTCGATTCAAAACATATCATATGTAATTTAAATATATAAATTAATACTAAATCTTATAAGAATCCAACAAGTAGATAATGAAATTATAGACATATCGCCGAACCTTTACAAGTAAATAAAATAAAATAAATACCCTGCTAGCATGTTATTGTAATGTATTTATTATTTATATACTTTATAATCAAGTTTAAACGTTTATCATAACATTGCAATATATTTAACATTAAACTACTCATATAAGGCTAATTACAATTATTCTAATAAGAACATATGATTTCAATGTAACTTGGAATATACCGTCTGACACGGCTAAATGATTATACGATGGCTTACCCTTATCACACGCCTTGAGCACACACAAAATGATAACACATAATCACAACAATGCTAACGTTTGTTTTTAATGTGATTAAACGGATAAATTCGAGAAAAACATATAAACTTTAACTTGCAATGACACACGAAACATAAAACAGTCCCTCCTTGGTAGAAGGCGCGTAACTGCACTGGGATACCATTCTAAATTTGTAAAGTCCTCACGATCGCGCTCAATCATTACCAGGGTAAATAATGTTAAAGTTAAAATACAGTATGTACAATAAAATTCCGAATAAAATTAAAGATTAGACTATGAATATACATGATACAAAGGAACATGCATGCAAATAAGTGCAAAAAATATTTAAGACAATTTAATAGAACTAAGCTATCGATAAAAAAACTGTTACTCATACAAAGACGACTTTCTACATTCACGACAATAGGTTGCACAAGGGAAGGAATTTATTCCTCTTCTGTATAGTTTTTTATCGGATATTCCTTTGTGTAATGTAGATTTGGAAGATTTATTTTCAAATTTCAACCGTAAGTCAGAATCTGATGTAAGAATTGCTAACATTATAGGAACTTCTCCAAATATATGTTTTATTTTATTGTAAACTTTTCTTGTTGATCTTGTATTTCTCGGTATTCGAGGCTTTCTTTGGCTTTTAGGTCTTTTAACACTTCTACTGTTCGTATTTTTTTGTCTATATTTAGAGCCTCGACTACGATTTTCTATATTTTCGGTCATATTTTCTTGATCAGTAAAGTTCAAACCACAAAAGCTTCGGTTTCCCATATCACACGATATAATTTTGAACGAAATAAATAAAAGTAAATTACTTACTTTGACTTTTGAATTATAATTGTTATTTGTTAACGACATTTGTGGCAATTGATGTTAAAATATAATTATTGAAAAAAGTTTTATTTTAAGCATAGATAAAACTAAAAACTTTTTTCTTTTATTATTCGTATTCTTATCATTTTTTAAATAATATATATTAGAAAAGCATTACGTTTTATTTTTATTAGTGACTGAAGTAAAATATTGATTGAACAATTGTCGATAAATATTAACACATCGGTGCAGTCTGCTGTTCGTCTAATGTTCTACTGTTTCGTCTTAATTTTCCTTACTTTCTAAGCATTTAAGAACAGGAGTCAGGATATAAGAAATCCTACATTATTTGATGCCCACTTTCTGTCGCCTCGGAGGTTGGTAGGTACTGGTTCAGTGGTTATTAATGATGATTGATCTGTAACAGTAGGTGCACGAAGCTGTTTCGACTTTGTCGGAGTGACATAAGAATTTCCTAAAAGTAAAAGATTATAAATATTATTCTTGGAAGTATTAATCAGTTTATCGTCAAGTGAGATAAAATGGAAGGAAGCTCCATATTTATCGACACTAATCTCGTTATAATCAGAAATTTAATATTGCTATTAATTTATTAATCATATTTTTATACAGACTGTTTTAAAAAGAGTTAGAAAGTATTTGAATAGAAAACAAGGCCTACGTCCTTGACGATGCTTATAAAAACTGGTGCCCGATTCTGATTTCTGATGTTTTTGGTGTTAATTTTCTTCTCTTAATTACGCAAATATTCGATGACCGAAGATTTTCTTACCTAAAATTTATGACGTAATTCGACAATGAAAAAAAACCGAGGAACACACTATAGTCCGGTCAATTTAGACCAAAAAATGAGAGTAAAGTTACATAAAGTCCCAACAAGCTGAATTTCTGTGAAATTGTTCAAAACATAATTATAAACAATACCTTGAAATTCCCCATCATTCCCCTGTAAGGAAAAAATTTTATTCAAGGTCAAAGGTCAAAAAAATGAGATTTTCCCGATTTTCAGCAAAACGGTAAGTTTTATCATAAAAGTACCTTAGACAGAAATGTAGATC
>DWAJ01002905.1:0-16086 GCA_018238005.1 Eurema mandarina
AAATTTAAATATCGATATGCTAGTCAATAGAAATAAAAAATCAATATCTTGATAATAAATAGTTCAAATGAAATGAATTTTTAATACATTCATTTAAAATTAGGTATTCTTTGCGATCCTTAAATATAACCACGCATTTCTGTTACACGTTGTATATATTAAGATGTAAAACAAATACAATAAAATTGATAAAACGTATGTGAGTTACCTAAATTTCCCTAGTCACTTATATCGCCAGCATTTTGTCATATTTGATTCATACTATTCTTATTAATGAAGTGTTTATATATATCATGTACATTATAAATAAAATATGATTTCACAATGCTACTGTCATGAAAATATAATTAAATGTTCATGAAAGTAGCTTTGTATACTTAACCCCACGCATTTACTTAGTCAAGTAAGTTAACGATGTTATTTTTCCGTATAAATTATTAAAATTATTACGAATTTATAAGTGAAGCTTCAAAATTGCTTGTTGAGAAGGGACGATATTTTTTTTAATTCGACGTTTATCATCTTTTTTATCATGAAGCGATTTTAATTTTCAATCAATCATTGTATCAATTTTAAGCCCAATTTTCCCCTACGCCAAACTGAATCACAATACTTTAAATTCGGAGGATCATTATCTTGTTTTCTCCTTTAGCGTGACGAGATTTCTGTGATCGCGGCGGTAAACGCCACGGGTAATGGATCGAATTAATGTCATGAGCCTGGTGAAGCCGAATGTTTTTGTCGTATTGGTATCGACAACCGTACTTTAAATTACCTATAGAAAGTTGGTACTGGAAAATTTTGTAACAGTTTTGGTGTTGTTAATTTTACGGTGAACAAAACCCTTTGTTGTATTGGACAAATAAATATACCTATTAGTTATTATACCATTTAATTATCTTATGTGATATGTAACTTATTAAAATAAACATACTTAAAATGTTATTGCTATTCACTGCTGCACAATGAAATACATACTCTATGGGTACCTATCTATAATGTGCGTATTTAAGTACATATTTAAAAAATACGATATTTTTTAAAACAAAACTCACCTGTTTCAACGTTCCCATCCAGATCCACAAAGGTCATTACAGAATCGGTGCGATTCCTGAAATCCGGAGTATTTTTAATGACACCGTCAAAAGGTTCCATATTTTTAATATCCGCTATTGGTATCGTACTACAGGATACATATCCAGTAAAAATAACGAGAAAGAACAAACGAAACGCGAGCAGACCGTCCATTGTCGCGACAACGATGCCAGTGCTAACACTGCTTTCGCCCCACCGGTACCCAGCTCGGTACACCGGTACCTACCACCCTGTGGTGTCAATGACTTTATCATGTTTATTATAATACATTTAATTTCACTTATGAAAAGTTGCTGCTTTCTTATCATGTACAAATTTAAATATTAATTTATATGTATACTTACATACTAAACGGTTATGTCCGGAGTTTCCAGTAAACTGATTGGTAAATAATTAATTGAAGTAATAGTTTGGTTGTATGCTTTACATTACACGGATATGTAAATGAAAATTGTCATTACTTATTTCCTCATCGCATCAACTATTTTTTACGTTCGGGTTAGTGCGTTTTTTCAATATTAGATTATAGGCAAATATTAATTTTATATTTTTGTTATTTGTAAAATGTTATGTGGCACAGATATTTGATGACATATAATAATTATAATAATATGAACTTATGTATGAAAATAGAATGCAGCTATATGCACCCTAAGAAAGACCTATTTGTAAAACCTGTATCAAACTGGTTAGAAATTGTCGGTGAAACAAGTAACTTTTATCTATTAATGTGTAGTATATGTGCTTTACATATTAAAGCTTTCTTCATGTTTACTTATTATCTAAAAAATTTTTCTAAAGTAAAAAAACTGCATTCCTTTAATCAAAAGATTTTAAAGGATAATCAATAAATGACTAAAAATCTTTATTTGAAAAGAATGGTATAGCTCTTAATTTTTAGCCGACTTCAGAAAAAGGAGGAGGTTTCTCAATTCAACCTTTTTAATTAAAGTAATTGTAAAAACACCAGGTTTTAAAGTTCCATAAATGCTTAAATTTAATGTAAAATAAAAATTGATCTGTTATTTTTCTTGCAAAAAATGTTTTTAATGCTCTGATAATTCTACAGAGCGTTAAAATGAGGTCTGCAACACAAAGTACCTACTTAAATAATTTTGAATATTATAGTATTAATTTCAATTATATTTGCAGTATGTGAATGTAATTTAAAAAATGCGATTGATGTAGGTACTATAATAGTAATGCTGGTAAAAAAAACGTTTAAAATGGTAACTATTTTGCATATCACATTTATCAGCAGAATGTACGCAAATATGCTAAATATATACGACCAAACATGAATTCACAAACAACCAATCTGAATTTTGAGTTAAATATTCATTAAAACCGAAATGCGTTCAGTAATCCTGTATGTGTCTTAATTTAGCTTAGAGAGAAAGTCATTTATTTTGTCTAAATAATATTCTATGAATAAAAGGAGATACACAGTTATTACATCATATGAATACCAAATCACTTTTATATTCAATAAAAACAACCATTTATGCTTAATAACATTGATTTATTGGTAAATAAATTAGTCTATAGCTATTCATCGTCGTCAATCTTCCATAAAACTTAATGAAAGATGGACGAAGGCGAAAATGCCAAGCTTCATTGATATACTTCAAAGAATATACAGCTGGCATTTCCAATAAATGCTGAATATGATATGTAGCACATAGCGTCAGTGATTCGCGTGTCTACTCATCCATCTAGAAATAATCGTAAAATTCTTGAGCAACTAAAATCGTGTTTAAAAACGATGTGTACATCATTCAGTTCTTGATTCAGCTTTCAAATAAATAAATAAAATTAGATAACAATTGCTATGTTTTTAAAATCAAATTTCCAATTACGTATTTACTCTATTTTCGAATTCGAAAAAATTGGGATTAAAAAATTTTTCAGAGTAAAATAATTTAACATGTAAATAGTTCTCGATAAATAATTACTACTAGTCGGAAATAACAGCGTCATTGTCAGATCTCGCCCAGGGTGATAGTAGGGGGCCAGTCGCTGGCCAGGGTGCTGGGAGTGCTTGGGGTAGCACCTCAGCTCTTGGGTGAAATACCAAAGGGGCAGGAGCCACTGCAGCCGAAAACAGCCGGGATACCGCCTGCATCAAAACGTAAGACGTTCTTATGTAAGGAGATATTATCCAAAGTAATAATAAAACAAACGACCATAAAAATGTAAGATTCGTGTGAACCAAGTCCACTCACAAGACTTGGTTATATATCGTTTACGTAATCTGTAAATTGTTAACTGTATGTTACTGTACAATTTTTACCTGACTGACTGCTACGATCAGGAGAACCACGCCGATAGCAAGGTTTTTGATAGATATAACAGCCAGAGCCATCAGCAGCGTGGAAATAACTCCAAGAGTGAACATCACAGGTAGAAAAATGAATGATAGTCTCTTCAGAGCGTTGTGACCAAAGGTCCTGCCGATAGTGTTGTCTAAAAAAAATATATTTCTTAAATGGAAGAAAATTTGACGAACATACCTACTACTTAATTGTTTATATATATTGTTATACGTTATTATTTTACATACGAATCAAAGTTTACAGATTGCTAATAAAGTATCATGAAACTTTTCTTTATTTAAATAATGAGTCGAATGCACGCAATAAAATTCTATTCCAAAGCAATTAGCATAATTGAAGATAGATGCGACGGATTGATTAAATCTATAAGACTTTAGAGGATCAATGCGGTACAGATAGTTTCTCACTAATTCCTGAGCTTATTGAAATCCTTTACAAGGAAAATTATTCTTAGCAAATACAAAATACTGTTTTTAATTACGTTTTAAAAACTTTAAATCATTCAAAGTTTCACAATGTAAAAATAGAGATACAGTCTTTACTTTAGTAAATTTTACTGTTCTGTTTACAGTAAGAAATAAAGATATTGATAAAAAAAATATATTTCTAAACCTCCGCTGAAATGATCCACAACTCCCACGTTTGACACATCTTCACAATTCACCACCGCGAACGCGAAAACGGCCAAGTAAGCTAGGCTTAAAACACCAAACATTTTGCACATTTTGTTTTTTAAAGGGTCTACCGAAAACCAATGATCGTCGTTCGGTTGATTGAGTTTGACTGATTATTTTATGATCGATTGCCTGGATATAAAGAGTCCTGCGGAAGACAATGGGCAGACCAAGTTCAAAAGAAAGTGTTGGACAACGTGATCGTGCTGTAGAAACTTCGACCTCGATATCGGCATACTATTAAGGACTAATGTCGAATCATTAACGGTTTACCCCAGGACATCCTCTGATTGTTATCGAATCACGCATACGTGAAAGTGACAGTCCTAATTTTGGGGATAATTGCTGTTGCAAACGGCAGGATTAATAGCTATTTAGGTGTAACAGTTGACCACCATTATAAATATAGATTTGTATGTAATAACTCTTTAGTATGAAGTAAGCATAAAAATAGGGAAATGACTATTATGCCTTATAGTTGTAACTTTTTTTATACAAGGGGCAATAAAATATTATAAAATCCTACTAGATTTTGAAATATTGTTGATACATCCAAAGTTTACAGTCTAGTTTAAAATAGTAAAATATTTAAATTTTCTTGTAGTTTTGACTTGTAGAATTGACAAAACTCCAGGCAGGCTACGCTTTGTTAGGTAATAAGATCTTAAATACCTATATTACGTGAAATATATATTTATAAATTTTATTAACAACATTTCTATAAGCACGAAAAAATTGACATACCTAGTATGGTTCGAATTCAAATTGTTACGTAGTTACTATCTGATTAATTTCCAACAGTCCACTTAGCTCTTTTATTTAATATAAAACAATTATTTTTACCGTCCTCATTTCATTTTCTATAATTAATTTTAGTTGTATTAAATTACAGTTAGGTATATACTTATACATCTTTAGGTATTATGTTCCGTTGATATAGATATTAAATTTTAAACTTTTGGTTTCACATATAACTTACGTTTACGCTTTGAAATGGAACTATAAGATTTCAAGATTCTTGTTGAAACTTTAATATGAGCCGGATAAGTTTAGTTTCAAAAAGAACAGTTAGAGTCATAACTTTATTATTGTTGGTATTGTTCTCAGTCTTTGTTTTCAAGATACTTTCTCAGGTATGCTGTCATACTATAAAAACGTAAAATAGTGATTAGACAAATTATGAGATGCGTGTGTAAGAACAGGTATGCTGGATTCAAAGTCTTGGCACGTAGAGAAACTCGGTTCGTCGACTCAAGACTACGAGTCGCGCGGCGGCTCGTCCGTGACCATGCGTATGCTAATTACCGATGCATTTGAGAATATATAGGCTATTTCCTGCCAACACAGAATGCTAAAACTTTCCTTTAAAACGAAATCAGTTCTGCACGATTTTTGGTGAAATTTGGTCTTATTGACATTCTGCATTCACTTGTAACTGCAAGCAATGCCTATTCATTTATTACACATACAATTATTATTAGTTACAAAAGTGCCATAAAATCAAGAAGAGAAACCACTTTCAATTTTATCAATAAAATATTTGATTAAGCCTATAAAACTTAGATGTCACATTAGTATATTTCCATCGAATCCATACAATATTTTAATAGAGTTTTAATACAATATGTATATTGTAACATCATTATTAAAATATAATAATGCGTCGTGAATAACGGACAAAATAAAATCAGTTTCCGCAGCAGCTTTCGTTTTCTTTATATAAAATTATTATCAGTTTGTAGAAAATAACTAGTCAATGTCCCTTCCAAAGCGCGTACACGGAGCGCGCTCTGTCTGTAAGTTGTGACTCAGTTAGTTTACAGCAATGCGCGCAAGCGTCGCGATTTTCTTTCTCGTGGCCGCGGCATGCGTAAATGCCAGCGACGCCGGTGGTATTATAAGTGACGTTATAGCTTGTGCCAAGGACCACGGCTTGCCAAAATGCATAACGGTGTTCGGAATCTTGAAGGCAGAACGCGCATTACAACCCGACCAAAACAACACATCGAGCTGGCGACATCTGATCAGCGCTTCTGATGATGAGCTTTATGCGAAGCTTTGTAATAGCACGGAGAGGATACTTCAGTATCGATCGCTAAAAATGGATATAGGTGGTAATTACGCGATAGAGCTGAAGTCGTCTGGAAATTCCAAGCTGCATTTTGATATAACACCAAGTAAATATGCATTTTTTAAAGATGTATAATTACGGTCAATGGCACGTCATATTTTTAAGTACTTCCACATTGTTCTAGAATTATCAATTTGCTTCCTCACTACCATGTCCAATGGCATCAAACATAAGACAAACATATTAATTATGGTATATATATAAAGATCATTATCATTACGGAGCCCTATAAAATGTCTGGGGCGAACTTGACCATTAATAATAAGAACATTTTAGTTGATAAGAACATGTTAGTACATTCTTATCTAGTAACAGATGTTACATATAATTTATTTCTTAATTATGATTTTCAATTTTTGTATTTTATTTTAATAGTTTCTATTGAAATCGAAGACACATTAAACGTTATATGATTAGAGGGAATAAAATATAAGCATTATCTTCGTGTTTTTACAATCTTTGAACAAAACTTAATAAGTATTATAGATATTTTTGGCCGAAAATCACAAGATTACATTGTCGATCAGACTCATGTTAGAATATCACCTTACATATAGATCTGTTAACACCATTACCAATATATTAGTATGTATATTGTGTATTCCCATAATATAATTAATTACAACAACAGCTTCTCCTGTAACATGATGTAAACAACATTTCTAAGTTGTAAAATAACAATTTCTCCAATCCAAAATCGAAATCGTTTTATTCTTTCATAAACATGTTTACTGTTACACGTCTTAAATATATTTTGTGTAAAAATAATGTATGTTTTATAACTTTACGACTCGACTCCTTTCCATGTACATAAAACCTCGTAACAAGTAAGCTTTTAAATACACTATGTAAACAGCTTCAATTATTATATCTTCTACAACATGAGAATATTCTGTTTAGTATCTCAAAGGATACTTTACATAACTTATAACAATGTGCTTTTATAAAAATATTTTATACGATAGAAATATCAACAACGATGTCAACGATCTATGCTCATAATGGAGTGCTGGTATTAGCGTGATGTACTTACTAGTCATTTTTCTTTCACAATTTAGAACAAAAATAGAATACAACAAATACTTAGTTTTGTCGCTTAACGCACAATCAACACTTAGTGAAAGTTTAAATTATTATTTTTTTGTCTATGATTTTGTTTATGAACTGTTTTACAAACATTAACTGTTTCAATAATAGTAATTTTTTTTATCTTACAAACAACTTTGTAACAAAAATGATTTTCTACCAATTATAAATATTGTTTTGTTACCCAATTAAAATCATTTAGCACGGTTGGTAAACTTTTGTAAATATATATACAATTATTCATTGTAAAATACATCAGGAAGACTAGAAATTAATTACATATTTTTTTGAATCATAAATAATCCTCATATTTCACTTTCCAAACGGAAATATTGCGGATATATTTTTAAGCCTCTTTCGTGATTTTCAATGACGCAATGATATCAGTCATTAATTATATACTGTGGACTAATTTTATTAACAGCTTTATGTAACATTTGTTCATTAAAAGATCTTTAATATTAAGAAAATGTTCATTCAATATTGTATTAAATTGATACAAGTAGTATTTCATTCAAACGGAATTATACCATGGATTGAAATGCCATCTCAATTTGTAACATTACAATTGGATGACAATTTCACAATATTCATTTGACTTAGCTAACCCTCTTTCTTGTAGTTGGGAAATCCTCTTATGATACCCTATTATTATTCTTTTATTTTATTTAGTTTAAAATTTTATGTAAAGTATATTTATTTTAAGTAAATTTGTTATTGCAAATTAAAAAAATACTTTTTTATACTTAGATACTATTCTCGTGTCTGTCTTACATTTAGCATTAACAACATATTTCACTGGTATTCGAATTTCGGAGAAGACCTTTATAAACAAGATATTTGTGGAGTTAGAATCCGGATAATGAAATATGAATGCTTTCATTTAATTTATAGTTTGGTATCTCACTGTCATCTCATTTCTATATGATTAAAATTGTAATAAGTAATTTTCCTATATCTGAAAATAAGTCCATGATTTGTTTTAATTTCAGATGCTGATGTGACCACAGGTCGTACAAGCATGAAGAAAATGACCAAAATGTTTTATGAAGCCTTGCCGTTCCTGATATTACCAGGCCTCGTTATGTCCGCCGTGCTACCATTCTTCATGCCTACCCTAAAAATGGCAACACTCGCCACAGGAATGTTAAATAGCCTAGCCCTATCTGGAGCGATCTTCACTCTGTTACGAAATAACGCTTTCAATGACAGGAAATATCCCAAAAAAGTGATTTACTTTAACGCAGGCTACGAAGATAAATTCAATTTACTAGCAGATGGTACGTCAGATGACGTAGTGGCCACGAATTTGGATACTCAATACAGCACTGAAGAAACACATGATGTTACGCACGACGTAAAGGACTACCATCTCGTCGGCTTGGATCCTAACACTGGAATATCATATCCATTTAACTCCGAATGGCTAAAAAATAGTGTCAACGATAACAATAAAGTCAAAAACGTGCAAATTATCGGAGAAGTTCCCACCGAAGATTGGAGAAAACCAAATATACCTTTCAAATGGAGAAAACACAGTAACAGATAGTCAATGAAATGTTATAATTAAAAAACTTCACTAACTTGCCAAATAATGTACTTCAACTAGCTTTTTAATATTTATAATTTGTACATACTTTGTAAAAATACGAATTTATATTATTATTACTTTGTATGTTAAAATCTTAGGTTTAATTCTAAAGGTAAATTTCTAAAACAAAATACATATTTCGTTCATAATTAAAGTTATATTTTGTTTTGTTTGACATTATCCTAGACTACTTTTCAGACCATCTAGAATTAAAATATTGTTTTATAGTTAGTAGCCTTGAGAATAGTATTTTATGTTCGGCGAAATAAACTCGGTTTTAACTTTGTGTAGGGGTGGATTTCATAGATTTCCATAATAAAGAGTAAATTTTAGGTAACGATAATTATTTTGCTGTAAGTAATTTCGACTGTAAAAGGTTTTAAAAAGTTGGTGTTACTTAATTTTTCTCGGAAAATTTTGAATTAAATTATGAAAACTATCAATTGAACGGTGCGAAGATTTACTTTTACAGGACACGTATATAATATAACTTAGAAAAAAATTGTTTTTGTAATTAATGTTTTATTTTTGTTATAAAAGATGTACTGGGCGTTATTTTGTCTTCGTTTTGCACAGGATAGGGAAAATAGATTCCGGCTCAAATAAATACATAGGTATATGAATTTTCTGTATTACGTCACGTTACTCACGTACGATAAGTGTATGTCAATGTTAAAATAAATAGATATACGTATAAATTTCAATATATTTATTTCCCTTATATTAGTAATAAATATCTAACAAAGTTTCACCTCTAATATTAAACCTATTCTTATTCCGGTTATACTACTACAATACAAAATATTTGTACAATGTTAATTAAAAACTATTAATCGGGTTTTTTATTTTTATTATCTATAATATGTAAATAACATCGCAAGTACTTATAGTATTCATAAATTATCACATAATAAAAAACCATACCTATGGATTTGTACAAACCACTTGAATATTGTTTAAAACTCTATCCTAGCAAAAATGTTACATTTAGTAATACCACTGCTGGCAACGTTTATTGACTAAGTAATTGTACCTGGAAATGCATATAAGCACGAGTCATTCAGACTAATCTCACATTATTCCAATTTCATGTTAATTTTGATGCGTTATCTTTGTGACTCTAATAATGTTTTTCCTCGCTCTTACAGTTAATAACACAACCATAGAAAAAAATCGTAATTTCAACGTAGGAACCTAACTGTATTAAACAGCGTTCTAGTAGCGCGCGTACAAATGTGAAAGTAGACTACTGATCGAGTAATTAAAATAAAGCAACTGGCAAATCGAAAAATATAGTATCTAGGCGCTTTCACCCTGTGAAGGAAACAATCCCGAATTTAAGCTAAGTAGGTAAGTATTAAACAGTCTCATAGGGCAATGACAAAAAGTTACATTACATTGAAATCGTCAAATATAATTCTGTCTATAAACATAAACAGAATATGTAATTTCAACAACTTAGTTACCTACCTACCGCTAGTTAATTGCGCTAAACCAATTAAATATGACTGCAGTATGTCGAGTTTAAATTATTATTTCAGTCTATTTTGTGAGCAATTTCCGCCATCTTGCGATCTTCTTCGGGCATGTCGTTGTCGTCCCAACCCCACACGGGATTCTCTGGATGATGGTGGTCATCATCAGTTTCCTCTTCTCTCTTATCTAAAGGATGTGTCCCATCTCCTGTCCTTTGAACTCTCTTGCGAATCATATCCATCGAAACGGTTTTTAAATCGTACGCGAGTCCTGCAATCATAGTAATTATTTTGATTTATGATGTCTTTTCAAAAAACATCTCAGAAAACGCTCCACAAAAATTTGACGCAATAAATAATCATATTAAAAATAATACAAGTGGTTTTTAATAACTACGTACAGTTGAGTTTTTGTCCGCAAATCAATGTAAATTATTATATAAAGAATGATAGAATTTGCATATTGGCATACCGTTAGATATTCTTTTCTTCCTTTTAGGAAATAAAATGTGTGCTATATTTATTATCCCAGCTTAAAAAACGTACTATAATTTTAAATTTCTTTCTTTTGGTGGTTGTCAAGACGTCCACTGTATAAACTGTAAAATGTTTCGCCTGTGAAAATATTTACCGTATTTCGCAGCGATGTCAATTAGCGCCGTGGAGAAATTTGTTTTGTAATTTCCCAGCTCTGCTGCTTTGTAGTCCCACGGAAATACGTGATGGTAATTATGCCAGCCCTCGCCGAACGCTAGGATAGCCACTGTTTTATTGTCTGTAGCTCCTATATACCTGTAATAAATACAAGAGCTTGTGAAAGAGCAATACTTATTTTTAACTTGTAGCTAATGTTGCTTTATAAGGCGCTGTCCATACAATGAAAATTAAAGATATAAGATATATGATTTCATATGTTTTTATAACATAGATGGGCGTTTTATTTGTTTTGATTCCAAGTATTTGTATTTGTTTTTTTTAATGTCAATTAATCTATACTAATATTATAAAGAAGTAAAGTTTGTGTTTGTTAAATTGTAAGGGGTAATCTCGGGATCTACTGAACCGATTTTAAAAAATCTTTCACCAATAGAAGGCCACATTATTGCTGAGCGTCATAGGCTATATAAAAAAAGGATTGTTAACATTATGCCCAACGAAGTGGGCACGGGTCAGCTAGTGTCTTATATTTAAAGTTTAAGGAGAAGTGTTTGTCTTCCATAATAATTATGATAACTTGAAAAAGATAATGTTCTTGAATTATTATGCATATTGACTTTTTTTGAAAACGATATCTTTGGCTACCTTCCTTTAATTTTAGGTTAATTACTGTAAATTAATATTTGGCATATACCTTAAATTTTTTTTATACATTTTTAGCTATTTGATTATATAACATGTTTTATGGCCTAGATGTATCTATAATGTGTATGCTACTAAATACGTGTAAACACATCTATAAAAGTAATCCTTACTATGTCTATATTCTATACTATAGCCATTTGTGGAAAATTTAATAAATTACTTTAGTCAAACGATGTTACATAAATACTTATCAATATATGAAATCACTGATAACATTTAATTACGTGCACTTAACATTGTCGACCAGAATATTCATAAGAAATTCCACCAAACCGGTTCCAGTCTACAATCGTGTTAGCATTTACTTTTATAACTTTCACCCGGTCTTGAATATATTTTTCATAAAAAGCGAAAGTAAGACTTACTTATCGTATGGCCTATTGCCCCAGATATGGGCAGCCGAGTTAACGAGCCAGGTAAAGTGCAGAGAAACAGTATACCGCAGGATGGACGCGACGTACCACGATGACCAAGGACTCTCGTTCCAAAGAAGAACGGGCATCCATGCCGGCAGGATGAAGCACAACAGCGGCATAACCACGAGATACGTTCTGTAACGAAATACGAATAATTTACAAAATATTTTTTTAATTAAATTCAACTGTGACCTTAATAATAATAATATTTAAAAATCGATACAGCTTACTCAGTAACAACTAACAGTACAGGGAAAAAGCATTCTGAAAACTCCTAATTAGTTTCCATTTTGGACAAAAATGTTTACTTAATTGTTAACAAAATGTGATACAAGTTAATAAACATAAATTAAATAATTTTCACCCTTGATGTGTTATTGGTATTAGGTATACTCGTATAGTTTCTAACCTAATCACGTCTTAGCCACCGCGCCGCATAAGCAACATGATATGCATCATACATTATTAAAATTTCTGCAATATCGTTATACAAATCATTTTAAGATTATATGTAAGCTTTTCATAGGTTATAAGAATTTTTATTATTTTTATAATTAATTATACAAATCCATACTAATGTTATAAATGCGAAAGTAATTCTGTCTGTCTGTCTGTCTGTCCGTCTTTCCATCACGCTAAAACTACTAAACCGATTAGAACGAAATTTGGTACAAAGATAGTCATTCCCATATGGGAATGACATAGGCTACTTTTTAACTGGAAAAAAAGGGTTATAAGTGGTGAAGGGGGGGTCAACGTTTATATGAAAGTCCACGCGGACGGAGTTGCGGGCAACAGCTAGTACTAAATAATTTAACAATTGAATACATGTAATGGGCGGCCTTATAACTATAAGTCATTTCTTCTAGGCGAGTGGAACCGCCGGATACTTAAATAAAATTAAATAACTTCTTAGAAGAACAGGATTGTATTTTGTTTATCAAAACAGGTTTTGTTTAATCTGCCTTGTTTCATTTCGATGAAAGAAAGTATCCTTCACAACGAAGCAAGTTTTTATGTAATTATATTGAAACCGTGTCCTTGACATTATATCACACCTGAACCAGTACTAGCATATATTACATAGAGTTTATGCTATAAATTAAATACGTAATAATATATTTTTTTCGTCCTGTGTAAATAATTTATAAATATTATCCACACAAAAAATATTACCTATAAAAATGTTTTAATTTTGTAAAGAAAATTTCGCTGAACCTTTTAAGAGATTTTACTTTAGAGCGCTGAACAGTCTATATAGAAAGCTAAACAGTATGTTTGTTTGTTTGAACGCGCTTATGTTATCTTAGCAGCTACTGACTCTAATTGATTTAAAATTATTTGTGTGATGGATAGCTCATCGCCCATGCGACAAATATCTAGGACCGAAGCATCAGAGAAAAACATTGTAAAAACGGGGGAAAATATTCATATTTGTGGGCGCTGCGTAAAACTGTCAAGATACCCAAAAATGAATGATGAAAGGGAAGATGATGAGATGAAAAGTCTGCGACAGTATATTTTAATTTGCCAAAATTGGCTTACTACTCACTAGACCCTTTTAATGGTGATCGAATGTGTTCGCACAAGAAAATATACTAACAGTATCATTTACACTAATGTATTTAAAATTTTTATATTCTCTTAGATTTATTATATTATAATAATAGAAATAAACAGAAACGAAGTCGCGAGCAACAGCGAGTATATTTGAGTATTTTAATGATATTTACCTTCACAAAGTATTGGCACAACGAAGCACCAAAAATTTTACCGATGAAATAATTTTCAATTGGGTTTATGAAAACCCTCACAAATATATTTTATTTATTCAATGGAATTAATTAATACAATTATTTTTAATATAGGTCGATAAAATATAAAACGATTATTAATTTTGATGCTACAATAATTTTGTACTGATATTTTATGTAAAATTATGATCCTACTAATATTATAAATGTGAAAGTTTGTGAGAATATGTATGGATGTATGTTCGTTATGTTAAAAACGGCGGGACCGATTTAGTTGACATTTTACCAAATTGTGGATAAGTGATACCCAGGATATCACCTAGAATACTTTATATCCCGGAATTGCTCCGGGAACGGGAACTACCCGGGTAAAACCGCGGGGCACAGGAAGTATCAAATAATAATACGAGTACATATATTACTTACTTCTTCTGAAACATGACAATAGGATCTTTTTCGAGATCCGACATATCTACAGTAGCTCCTTTCTCGAAGACGTCTTTATGTTTTCGAAGCATAAGCCAACCAATGTGTGAAAAGAAGAATCCTCTTTTAGCATTGTGAGGGTCAGCGTCTGTCTCAGTAAATTTGTGATGTACTCTGTAATGTAAAAAACGTGTTTTATATTATAATCTAGACGATTTTATACAAATAACAGAAAACCATTTGTGATTGATATATTATAAATTGTTTAAATTGCTGTTCCTTGGTCTTACAATTGGTTTAGTTTATTAAGTTTAGATTATTTGGTCGCGTCACGGATGTTTGGCGCTGGACGAGAATAGCTGCGCATCGGTAGAATCGCGCTCGTAATTGTCGTATTGGTGCGAGAAAGACAACACGACTGGGACAACCAATCAACGCTCGCGCACCCCGCGCGCCGCGCCGCTACCTCGATACCTTATTTTTGACTTGTGCGCAGGTTTCGTTCAGCGCTAAAGATTCGTGACGCGTACTATACATATAGTAACTGTAGTGTACGGAGGTATAAAATATAAATGGTAGGATGGCATTCGACTGTCGACAGCCGTAGTGTGCGGACGTGCCTCAATAGTGATATACGATATATATAATATTTAGTATTGCTTATTAGAGTTTGCGTAAAGCTTACAAGTATATTACAGTAACACTTTTGGATCGTCATGGTTTCTACAAGAACATAATACATTATTACGATTTGCCCGTTTTAAATCGAGGAACAGTAAACATAACGAAATGTATAGCACACGTACATTTGTATGTCAAAATACAAAATAACAACTGTCCTTTCGTAAAACCATTTAAGTGCTGGCAACCTTAATTTTTAATCTATACATAGTATAAAACAAAATCGCTTTCCGCCGTCTGTCCCTAAGTATGCTTAGGGACGTAAAAGAAGCCCACAATTATGAATAACTAGCTGTTGCACGCGACTTCCCGCGTGGACTTTCATATAAACTTTGACCCCCCTTTTAACTCTTTTTTCCAGTTAAAAAGTAGCCCATGTTTTATCTCAGGCTCTAGAGTCTAGACCATCTGTGTACCAAATTTCATTACAATCGGTTCAGCGGTTTGGCTCAATTTTTTACTGACTTCACTCCTATTGGTCGCAGCGTTATTATAGCCTAATCTTCCTCGATAAACGGACTATCCAACACAAAAATATTCCAGATTAGCGCGTACAAACACACAAACATACACTTCAGATTTATATATTAAAGACCTACTACATAAAACCTTTTTTATTCCTGGCAACGTATAACTTACACTACATTTAAAAGAAAACAATGTATACATGCGTCAATTAATTCGAAATTCGAAATGAGCGGCAACTCGATCCTTGGCGCTAATGGATGCAGGTACGAGGAATTTTATATTTGTTTAAATCCGTTGTGAAACGTTCATTTAACTGTAAAGTTAAACCATTCGTTTGGAAATCGGAGTTAGCCGACTGTTTATTGTACTATTGCAATTTAAATAGATAGCATGCCTTAGTAGGTATTTCATTGTTTATTGTTGAGTAGCAGCGCCCCGCGGCTATACCTGCATCCATGCATGTATTTTTCAAAGTCAAAGTCAAAGTCAAAAGTATCTTTATTCAATTAGGCTACATAAAGTAACACTTTTGAATCGTCATGGTATTACAAAACATTTACCACCGGTTCGGAAGGCAGTTTCTACAGAGAA
>DWAJ01002906.1:0-16086 GCA_018238005.1 Eurema mandarina
GATAGGACTTTTAGTTTTGCCGGAAATCGAGAAAAACCGTTTTTTACCCTTAAAACCCCCCCTTCATCCCCTTCCCAACCTAAGATCGCCCGTAAATTATTTTTCCTTTCATTTTCATCATATTTCCTTCCTTTTCTAATGGGTTTCATCCTATTATGATTTTTTTTGGTTTTAAAAATTATCGGCACTGGACTAACTGGTTAGCGAATTTAAACGTAAATACCCAAATAACACGTCACTAAAAATCAAATTGACTTTAAGGTGCAAAATGTGAAATGTTTTCACAAAGTGTTAGCGACGTAAATTATGTTTTGAATGCAAAATACCTTTAGTAGGTGGCTTTAATCTTTTACAGTCAGGTCGTAGTCAACTTCCTATCCTGGTTTGACCTAGTTTTTAAAACGTCCGGAGAGACACCAACGATATTCAGTTCTTGGGAGTTGGTATGAAAAGTTGAGATGACTCGGTGCAATTTGAATTAAGGTTAAGACATTGGAAGGCTATTTAATTAGTTTATGGAGTAAAATGCTGTTTCATTAAAAATTGTTGAATGTTTTATATTAGGTTTGATAAACTTTACTGCATCAGACAAGTTCAGCACTTTGATAATTATAGAAAAATATGGAGTTACGTACTTACTTAAGTATATCACGTTACATATCAAGTAAACCTCAACATAATATATTTTTATTATATAATTTAGACACATTCAGAAGACGCATATTGCCTACTAATCATATAGAGTAGAGTATTACTTCTGGGTACATGTGATACATGGCGGGCGTAATATGAAGTAAACGCGCCACAATTCACGCAAACTGCCCGCCGAACTCCCAATTCCTTTAATGTTTTTAAAATCTCGTTTCATCTGGTGAGTTGTGGTCGTAAGCCACATTTAATTACACGCTAGGTACACTTTGGTCGTGTGCCAAAACCATTCCGTACCTGCCCTGTCGTTGCAAAGGCCCACTTAGTTAATGTAAAGTCACGTGCTCTCTTTACAGCAGGTGTGACTAGAAATTAGAATGAGCTGGAACATTCTAGAAGCATCATAACAAGCGTTTCGGTATTCCACGCGAAAACCTACAGATTCGTGATATCACGTCCGGTATTACATGTAACATTAGTACTATCTGGGTTATCGAAACGCTACCGTATACTAGACGAATATTTGTCCATTTAATTTAGCCAAATACACTCTAGGTACAAAAGCACCCATTAGCTCAAATCATTACAAATATCCATTGATTGGAAACCAGTTTTTACTGCAAAAAGCATATTGTTAAATTGTTGAAAAATGTGATCCATATAAATATCCATATAAAGTCATAAAAATATATCTTTTGTCGATAGTAGATACTGTCGATGGCTGTGCGATGAAAAATTGTGACGTACACAGAATTTATAACCGACATTAATATTCAAATATTCCAAACAACATCACTCTGATACAGTATATAAATATTCTAGATATATAGGGCCTTATCAAACAAAAAAATACATTTTGTTTTTTAACAAATTTCCGAGTGTAATTAATTTTAAATTATGCATTGGTTCGAAGGTGATATCAACTATACACAAGGCAATTAGTTTTAAAATTGACTTTTTTATGTTTTTTTCACATATGTAGGAGCACTACTAATTATTTTGGTAGTTAATTAAAATGAACAAAAAATCAACTTCATACGAATTAATTGAAAATTTTCATAGTGCCGCCAAAAATATATTCCAGTCATCAGATAGCGTCTCCATACTCACAACAAAATTACTAGCTATAAGAAAAACATCAAAATCGGATCATCAGTTCGACAGCTGATACGTTGGATACATAGATATAAGATTGTGTATGACATTACTATAAAACTAAAATCGTCATAGTCAATGATTTATTCATGTTGTAGTAGAAGAAGCCTCAATATTACTCATAGATAGTAGCACAAGCCTATTAGCATATTAATAAACTCAAAAATCCTTCTATATATCATAAATACATAATATAATATTAATAAAAATTATTTTTTGACAATTGACAAATACAGAAGTACATAGAATATTTACTGTGTAAAATACTGAAATACACCTTAAAACTAGAAATAAGAATACAACAAATAGTGTTTTGACAAAAGGCGGCCTTATCAATATTAGTGATTTCTTACAGGCAGCCTGTAAAGGCTATCATAGTAAAAAGAAGCACTAAAATAACTAGAAAATTGCATAGGTATTTCTTGTACAGAATAAAAAGAACAAGAATAATAAAAAAAATATTTTTCTTAGATATAAGAAAATTAGTGACCCAAGAGCATAAATGTGTACAGTTTAGATACATCAAGTGGCGTAGTATAAATTAAACTCTCTAAAGGGGAAAGTTTAATCAAAAAACACGAGAGTAAGTTTCAGATATTTTATGGGTTTGTTTGCATCCCCTTGTTTGTCTAAATCTAATTTATAACCTAAAACTAGCTGCGCTGATTATATATTAAGTTTTGGATTAAACCTAATATTGAATGTGATTAGATGAACAACAAGATATTACATTTCAAAAGACTAAATTAAATAAAGATTGGAATAGTATGACGTTATTGAATAATGTCTATTCTAAGAACATATTAAAATGAATACTCTGAATTAAGTCGTAGAAAATGTAATTTAATATTTCAGTTGTTGGTTGATATTAATCTTATCAAATTGTATATTAGAATTAATATTGAAATTCTATTCTTATGGTTTGAATGTAAATAGAGTTACAGGGTATAATAGGGTACCGATATGACATAATATGAATACTTAGTTTCAAAATTCAATTTATATTACAATACTATCGACCCGCCCCGACTTCGCTCGTATATAGTATGATGTAAACTAAGATGGTTTTGATTAAAACCGTGGTACCGGATGTAATTTCAAAGTAGGTAGATACATAGATAAGATGGTGTACATTTCGTTTCGTTCCGCCTTAAATAAATGATCCAAAGTTACTTCACAAATCACACTTTTTATTTGATACTGAGTAGGAGTTTAGCCTGATGCTTCACAAATGCGTTGCTGAACCTAAAAAAGACGAGAAAGAAAAGAATTTGGGACAAAAGACATTCAAGGATGGTAAATATAAAGGAAGAAAGAATAATTGGTTTCTCCCAGCACTAGTACTAACTTAACGGAATACAATTAAATTTTTGAGACCTTCAATTTCAAATACATTAAAATATTTATTTAATCAAAATAATTACAAATTTTAACTAAAGTACATTTTGATCATATTTGTTATAAAGTGAAAATTCGCACCGACCACAGAATTCATTAATTTCCGCATAATTGACAAATCGTCAGTAACAAGTGGAATGTATTTAACATTAATTAATTATATTATGTAGGTAATTTACCTTGAAGCTGTAAATTATTTATTTCTTTGATTAATTATCAATTGTATTAAACACAAAGTCAAAATCAAAGTAAAATGTGTCTGTATTTAACTGGGCTGTAGCCTAGTAACACTTGTCATAGTAACACTTGAATTGTCATGGTATTAAAAAAAATCTCTTACCACCGATTTGAAAGGTAGTTTTGAATCGTCATGGTATTCGTCATGGTACCACCGATTCAAGCAAAGGAGAAGAACCGGCAAGAAATTCTGATAGTTCTAATTATTAAAATACATAACAACTCAACTATTAATGACAGGAACAGGAACATGAACAGAATGATGACCATTTTTATCTATGAATATTGTCATAGATAAAAATGGTCATCATTCTGCGATTTTATTAAGCGAAAATCTCACATCTTTATCGTAGTGTCTTAATCTTTATACAAACTGCTTTCCGAACCAGTGATACAAAACATTATGATTCATAATGGCACAGACGATACTATATGTAACTCAGTTGTGTAAAGATATGTTTGGCTCGGAACTAAATTAACGACCGAACTAATTACGCAAACTGGAAGCTGAATGTATTCTTGCACTACCGTATCTTAGCCAATATCAAGCACCGTTATCGTAAAAGCTCCGTATTAGCCTAGAACAATATTCCGGTCATTGAATACATAGGAAATGTTATAGCCTGAACCACAATCAGTTCGCTACACTGTATTAAACCGCTTTAGGGTCTGTTACGAGAGTTAATAAGTATGCTTGCATTGTGTAAGTCGGATAATACTATTAATCGCACAATACTGTTGATATCTGCAGTACTATTTTAAACAAATAAAATTATGTACATCATCGTAACTATGTTAATGCTTCTGAAGTCAGTGCCAAGTCAATAATAACAACAATCTTACTGTCTATATAATATCGAAGTAACTGAATAAACAGTTATAGTTTTCCTTGGCTTTTCCAATTAAGGATTATGGAGTAACGTTTTTTTCGTTTACGCCAAAATTAATAATAAAATTAACAAATAAACTTATTTTTATGCCGATATTAGTCGGAAGCGAATACAACGAGTCAGAATGGCTTACATAACCCGTGGATGTTTACAATTTTACAGTAGGAACTTTACGTAGGTAACAATATAGTGAGAATTCTCAGATTCTCTGCTTCAAAATTATACGTACCTAAAAGATTCTCGGTATACCTATATATTTAAATGAAGGTAAACTATAAAGATACTATTGAACTACTTTATAACTACACTAACTAGCACGAATAAAAATAAAAGATACACAAGTGCCAAATTTTAATAAATTTCTTTGAGGTTAGTGAAATAAAAAAGTAATTAATTTTTTATCATTTAATTTCGAGTGCAAAATATATCTACCTCTACATATTGCGTAAAAGCATTTTTATACACTGCAATTTGTGGTATCTACTTGGTATTAAAAAATTGTAATTGTTTAAAAAAATATTAAACACAATACACTCTCTTAATGTTACAACACTTGTTTTTTAATAAATGAGGAAGACGGTATAATATGAGTACCCCCGAAAGGGCTCTGATATGGGTAACTGCTTTTGGGAGAACCGACCCTCACGGCCCACCTGATAGGACATTGTGGGTTGAAGTTCGTAGCCAGAAAATCGGTTATAGATTTTCGTGCAACACGGACAAGCCTTTAGTCTTCATATTCAATATGATTTACAATATCTATATTGTCAAATAATAAATGTTTAGTTTTATTTTTTAATATTCGTTTAAGCTGTAATTACTACAACACAAAGTACTTACTTATAAGAACATAAAATCATACAAAAATGATATTGTTATGAAATCTTTGCCAATTGATTAAGGTTTTATATAAACGTAAAATAAATGAATCATGTTGCATTTGAATCCAGTGTATTGACAAAAAAAACCTTATATGTTTTGACGATACCAATTATAAGTACTTTGTGTAATTTCCTAAATTAAATTGCAGAGCTGGAACCTCTGATAAAAATATGCTAAAAAGCTTGAACGTGAGCCAAAATTGCAATTAGCTTAGTCTACGTAGATATTAAACATGGATCTTATACACTAAAGTAACTCGTTAATGGATTTATGATTCAAGATGTATCTTTTTATATGAGAACTAGCATTGCCCTGCGGTTTTGCCCGTTTTAATTCCCGTTCCCAGGGCAATATGGGGATATTGAGTATCCTATGTGTTAATCCAAAGTATCAAGTATCTTCATACCAAATTTCAACTGAATCGGACCAACCGTTTTTGCTTGAATAACAAACATACATTCTAATATTTATTATTTAGTAGAATAAGATAGGAAATTAGCGGACGATTGTTTCGTGCGTCTTCAGTGAGCCCGCTCCTTAAAGGGTGCGCGGTGGAATACCGGTGGGTTTTAGTCGGTACCAGCCTTCTGACGAGACCGACATCACCGCCTCCATCTCCCTCCGCGGAGGACGCGGTATCTGCAACAGGATTTCCCCTCGGTAAAAAAAGGTATATAGACATGAAAGTAACAATGCAATAATTTTAAATTAATCATATAATTTTAATGGTATGATGTTACATAAATATTAAACAAAAAAAGTAAGCACATTTGGATCTACCAATGAAATGAAATGAAATGATAATTGATGAATTTAATTTTTGTATTTTAATTGGTTAATTAATGTCGGTTTGGCTATTCTTACTCTAGTTTGAGATTAAATTGTTTAATTTATTGTGTATAATGGTATAACAATACAACATTTATCAGAAACATCTATAGAGTTGTTTGTTTGTTTGTCCTAACCACTAATTTCGATCTACAGGTCTTTTTGATTATAATATCTATCATTATATTTCTTATCAATGTACTTGTTTCACTATATAGAGTTATTTTTCATATAACTCTATTGTAATTTGTTTTTTTATCGAAAAAACTATTAGGTAACGCTAGTTTTAACGAATTATTTTTCGCAAAACAGGCTCAATAGTTATTGTAATTAATTACGTCCCTGAAAGTGTTTTTTTTTCTTTGATAAACGAGTTTCAATTATCCTTATAAAATTTTCCATTATATGTTAAAAACAACTGCACATTAACATCGAAGTTATAATATTAAATCAATTCATAAATATTTTTAATGAAATAGTATTAATAAAGATGTCTATGAATATAATATTATGTCTATGTATTGAGGTATTTCAAGAAGAGAGCTTACATCTTTTTAAAAGGTTGGCAACCCACTCCAGAGCTGTCAAGCTCTGCGAGTGTTGATGGGCGGCGATGAACACTTTCCATCAGGTGGCTCGCCTGCTCGTTTGCTCCCTATGTTATAAAAAAATAATCAAATCAATCAATACAAAAATAATCAAATAATAATAATAAAGCCCTATAACTGTATATAATGAGTATGATACTCATTATATATAATTAATTAAATGTCTCTATATCTCTGTCTCTATATCTTAAATTTTAATTACCATCTTATCTTTAAAATGACGTGATCGATTTTCATGCGATTTTATTTTTCAGATAGAGTCAATGTGTATAATACATGCATAAATACGAGCAAAACCGCGGGCCGTGACCAGTTTACTCAATTAGGTAAAACATTCTTTGGCTTGTGCTAAAAGTTTCTATTAAACACTATTATTAATGAATGTGTACAGTAAACCCACGCAAAGCAACGTTGAGGTCACGTCAAAGTTAATTAAACCACCCAGAGATAACTATATTGCAAAGCATGTTTATTATTTGTTAAGGAAGACGTGATCATAACAGGAATATTACTAGCTGTTGCCCGCTACTCTATCCGCGTGGAATTTCATATAAACTCTGACCCCCCCTATAAAGTTTTCATTATTTTTAAGATATATTCTGCTATATATGTATTAACCACAAACTATGAAAATTGGTCAAGTCGATCTCGAGTTATAAGTGTTGTAACAAAACCGTCTTTGTTTTACTCGTATATAATATATAGATTATGAAGTTTAAGTTTCTAAGTTTGTGGGCTTTTACTGGGTACTGGATTTTGTAGGAGTAAGTTTTCTATTAAAATCACGTACCTATTATCGAATAGCACGATTGGGTTTTTTGTGACAATTCCGAAGAAACTACAAAACTATTTGTTTCACATATTTAAAAAAATGGTGCGCAATTTTACCTATTACATTTATTTTTTTAATTTTTTCAACATGTACACCAATTATGGTAAATTAGAATAAATTTTCCTCTAATATAACATCACGAATTATTTTTGAAAATACTATTATAAGTATAAGCCATTATTATATAAAAGACTGAAGTTAATTAATTTCTTATCGATTTTTCATTATTTAATATAATGAAATGTGACTTATCTGTAAACGTAAGTGAAAATAAAAAAAATATATGGAAAGTTTATTCTGATAAATATGGTTGAGTCAAGGTTACAGAAATTTATAGGTAAACTTTTAACTATATACATATTATGGTTAACCCGGAAATCTTCTGAAAAACTAGCATTTATTGGTGATCTATTACAATTTACACGATGCCATTGGCAATGTGCCATATTACAATATATGTGTATTCATATATTTTGAATGGTTATGTTATTAATTACTTTGGAAGGCTCTAAAGAGAAGAATCGTCAAGAAACTATAGTAGTTGCTTTTTTTAATAACAGAGGTACAAATAGCGATTAATAGTAATATTTCAAGGGCTTTCTTCAATCGAATTTTCAAATCGAAAGATAGATTTCTGGTTTGTTTGCATAATTTCAATAGCAATAGAATTTTGTTTAATATTATTAGTCGATAGTTATATTGTTTTCTAAACGCATACGCTGTTATTTACTTAACATCGATAAATATATTTTACACGTGTCCAAAAAAACAAGTAGGTAGTCCCAAAAAGCAATTTTGTGAGTCAATAACAAAATACTAATTGTTTTTTTTCTACTTCAGCATTAAATAACTTTTTTCTCTGTAGTTTAATGCGCTTCTTGGTATACAAATAAAAAAACATAAAGACTCTTTTACAATATTTTAGAAACTTTGTCAAAATTTTGTTGTTTTTTTGTGTTTTACTTGCACAGAGTATTGAAAGTTAAAAAAAACTGAAGAATTTTGAACGCCATATTTATTTTTACATCATAATATAATATATATCATGAGATTTACTGAAATTCCTTCGTAATTTATGTTACGTTCCAGAATAATTTCAAATTTAAAGGAAATTGTAGATGTAACAAAAACCTATTATAATACTTAAAACAACGTTTTAACGGCAATTGATAAAATAAAATCCAGTTTAAATACGCCTTTATAAAGTGTAAAAATACCTATATAATGGTAGAAATTCGAAAGCAAATTCACACTGAGATCAATCGTGATATCAAAATGTTGCGAGTACTCGTGCTAGCTATCCTTCTTACGGGTAATAAATTAATTATTAAATAGCCATCAACTTTTTAGAAGAAAATTCATTCATTTTTTCTTTTTTAAAATTAGTATTATTATTCCCTATACATTCTTTCCTTTTAAATTGGCTTCATTGCGCTTAGGGGTTAATACATAAAATATTCTCTTCACAGGTTTCCAAGCGGCCCCCCCGCAAGGCAGAATTGGCGGTAATACTTTTATATTTTTTTTTTAATTTAGTTTTTATTACGATCAAAGTGGTGTCGGATTTAGTATGGGTTAGCGTTACTATATCTATAAAAAAATAACACAGATTCCGTTGCGGCTCCCATCCAACGGAAAACAAAATGGATAGATTCAACATAAAATTTCAAAAAATAATACAAATATTTCTTATTAAACAGAAAAGAAAGCGGCTCCTCCTCCCCCGGAAAACGAAAAATATGGTAATATTTTTTTACTTTTTTTCTATTTTCAACGTCAATTTTCACATTTTTTTAAAATATAGGATTAAGTATGGATCAGCGTAAAAGGATCTATAAAAAATAATAATAAAAATAATTCTTATTAAACAGAAGCGAATGCGGCTCCCCCTCCCCCGGAAAACGAAAAATATGGTAATATTTTTTTACTTTTTTTCTATTTTCAACGTCAATTTTCACATTTTTTTAAAATATAGGATTAAGTATGGATCAGCGTAAATGGATCTATAAAAAATAATAATAAAAATAATTCTTATTAAACAGAAGCGAATGCGGCTCCCCCTCCCCCGGAAAACGAAAAATATGGTAATATTTTTTTACTTTTTTTCTATTTTAAACGTCAATTTTAATATTTTTTTAAAATATAGGATAAAGCATGGATCAGCGTAAATCGATCTATAAAAAAAATAATTCTTATTAAACAGAAGCGAATGCGGCTCCCCCTCCTCCGGAAAACGAAAAATATGGTAATATTTTTTTACTTTTTTCTATTTTCAACGTCAAATTTCGTAACTGTTAAAGTAGTATAGGATTAAGCATGGTTCAGTGTACGCATGTCTATAGAAAAATAATACAAGTAAATACAGTATAGGATTTAATTTAGCAGACATCACCATAAATTCACATTACTAATGTATAATAAATGCCTAATTAATAATTGTTACGAAATCGTTATGAAATCTAGTAGATATTGACTTTTGTCATAAATTAAATTTAAGTTTCGGGTCAATATGTCCCGAAGCACCGAGGAAGGTTAAAATAATAAGCAAAAGCGTAAGCATGTCTGTAAAATAATTTCTGAACGAGTAATTTATATAAGTTTTCTTTTTTAGACAAAACAAAACCCGCAGGTAATTATTTAGATATTTCGGAATTGTTTTGATTCTGACTTTTGTAAGTATTTTAACGTCTAGAACTAGTAAGGATTACTTGATATAGTTTCTAATACAAATTTTCATATGACTTAGAAAGACATCCATAGCAAAAGATAGTTTTTATTTCATAATTTTTTTAACAAGGCTTATGATACCGAAGAGTTATAATAATCAACAGGCAGTAATCTACAAGTAATATTAAAAATGCGATAGTTTCTGCGGATTTATGGATATTAGTTACTTTTTCACCTAAATTACTCAAAGAATTAGTCTTAAATTTTGATATTATAGGCAGGACGATAAAGAAGTCTTATGATGAACCAGTATATATTACATTATATTAGATTATTAATTTTTTAATTATACGTATATCTACTACTAGCATAGCACGTTCCCGGAACAATACCAGGATGCAAAGTACCCTATAATATTGTATTAACGTTAAGGAAATAGAGTGCGCCTCCAAAATTTCAGAACTAAGTCTTTTTCTACATCCTGTATATCTTGCTTTATAGCGTGGAAGTTTTAAGCTCTTGCAAATATAATAAATTCTGCCATTTACGAATTTTTTTCTACCTATGTACAAATAAAACTAACTTGCAAACCTTTCATCCTTTTAGCGCCCGAGAACGCATACTACGACCCAGAACCACAAGGTAATAACCTCAAGGTTATCTTATAATATAGTACATTAACAAAATTTGATACCCTTTATATCTGAGCGTAGAACTATCCTTCCCTTTTAGATGAGAAGTGTACTAAGTGTACGACTTCAGGCAAAATTATTAACAGTTCCAAATATGATATATTCTGCCGTTTTGAATTCTTCTATCGATATCCAAAAGCACATTTTTATCTTCCCCTTTTAGATGAGAAGTATACTAAGTGTACGACTTCAGGCAAAATTATTAATTCTATCTTATAATATTCTCTATATACAGACAAAACTAACTTGCAAACCTTCACTCCTTTTAGCGCCTGAGAACGCTAACTACAACCCAGAACCACAAGGTAATAACCATATAATAAAGTACATAAACAAATTAATATTTGACACGCTGTATATCTAAGCGTTAAATTTTTAAGCACTAGAACAGTTCCAAATATGATAAATTGTATTCTTCTTTTGAATTCTCTTTTCGATATGCAAAATTTAATTTTTAACTTTCCCTTTCAGCTGAATGGACTAAACCTCAAGAATCTGGTGATGAAGATGAGGATGAATCGACACCGAAAGGTAGTGTTAATAATTAATATGTATATGACTTCATGCCAAAATAAATTGTTCTTTCTATATACATACAAAACTAACACAAACCCTCTCTCTTTTTAGGTTATAAGTCTAAGAATGCCGAGGACAAGCCGGTACCAGGAGGTAGAATTCATTTATTACTCACTAACAGTGCCAAACGTTTTTAACCGCGTAATTCCTGTTCCCAGAGCAATACCTACCAAATTTGAACTAAATCAGTCCAACCGTTTTTGCGGGAATAAATAACAAACATACATTCTCATGAACTTTTACATTTATAGTACTATGTAGTAGGATTCTATGAATATTAGAATATTTATTCTAAATCTTTATATTCTTATTCTATATATATAAAAGGAGAAACTGACTGACTGACATATCAACGCACAGCCTAAACGGCTAAACGTAGGCACTTGAAATTTGGAAGGGACATAGCTTAGGTACCGTAGAGGTGCACTAAGAAAGGAATTACCGAAATTCCCACGGGAACAGGAATTAGCGAAAAAATCCTTTCGTATGAAAAATCTAAACAGCTTAAGTTAGACGCAAAAAATTTGGCATGCAGGTACCATACTAAACTTAAAGGTAAGTTGCAACAGGATATTGCAAAATTCCCGTGGGAACGGGAGAATGTGGGAAAAAACATTTGTATGAAAAAATCTAGCAAAAAAGGATTATAAGGTAGGGAAGGGGGGGTCAAAGTTTATATGAAAGTCCACGCGGACGGAGTCGCGGGCAACAGCTAGTATATCTATAAAACAGAAAGGATTATAACATCCTCCGTTGGAGCAGATTTTTTAATATGAAGTTTCTATTCTTCTATTGTTCATAGTAAAAATATTATACTAAACATTTTACCTGTTTAAAGTTAAAGTTTCAAACATAAGCCTAGTTGCAAAATGTGAAGTCCTCCCTTTTGAATTCTTTTTATTTCTAAAATCATTTTTTTTTTCTCCTTTTATAGGCAGGAAGATAAAGCGATCTGAAAACGAATCGGACCCAGGAAGTAAATATATCATTATTTTTATTGTTAAAGTTACGATTGGAAATATGAATATTCCTGACATTTTTCATTATTCTTTTGATATCAAAAAACTTTAGTTTTGGTACTATATTCTCTTTAAAGCAAAAAACCTAAGGCTAAGAAGGCTGATCACAACCAACGTAATGTTCATATTTGTCACTTGAATATAATTCATTGGTTTATGTAACCTAAGCAGCGACCGATACTAACGCGCCGAGCTCTGAATCGCCCTTATGGTTTTTAGTCGACTTAGCATACCTATATTATTTTTATTTACCTTGTGGAATCAGCTCTCTCATGCGGTATTTCCGATGAATTACGACTCGGGGTGCTTCAAGAAGAGAGCGTACATCTTTCTAAAAGGTCGACAACCCACTCCAGAGCTGTCAAGCTCCACGAGTGTTGATGAGCGGCGATGACCACTTTCCATCAGGTGGCTCGTCTGCTCGTTTGCCCCCTATGCTATAAAAATAGAATTTCTTGATACCGAATCATTGGGGCCTATCAGTTGTTCGATTGGTCGAGAATCATCCCTTTGGTTCACAGAAAGGTTACATCAACCTTCCTTCATAGTGGTAGTAGACTCAGAATTATTTATACTACCTCTATCAGTGTTTGTCTACTTTTTTCCTTACCAGTGCACGGAAATCTGAATTGCACTTGTGATATTTATTTGATTTTTGTTAATAAAGTTATACTTAAGATATAGTAGTAATAATAATAAATAAATATAAAATATAAATATTTTATTAAACTAGGTCCCAGTTGGAACGCTGATGAAGGCGATGACGGGCTAAAGGGTATTTTATGAAAACTTTTTTGAAGTCCCATAATTGAATTACTTATATTAATGATATACTTATTTATATTCATGGCTATGAACAACATGAATATTTACTTTGTAATAATTTATTATTATGCAGTCTTATGTAGGTACATGTCAGATTGGACAATAAGTCGTCTAAGTTTTTGCCTATAGAATTGATTGTACCGACTTTAAAATTATTTAGAATCGCGTCCATTAAAAACGAGAAAGCAATAGGTTTATTGAATAAAGCTAATATGTGTATATTAGCTTTAGGTTATAAATTTGTCGCAGATGCTGCTGATGATAATGGTGATGGTGAAGCACCACCGGAAAAGGCCTCAGGTAATACCTACCACCTTTAATAATACAAATCTGATTTCACGTATAAAACTACTAAATCAATTTTTTTGAAACTTAGATCTTTATACCAATCTTCTATATCTAAAAAATAGATTGAAGGAATTAAAACGTAGACAAAATCTTTTTTATCTTAAACAAAAAAATTTAAATGTTTCGCTTATGCACCGTAACTTCGTAGTAATCGCATTTTACGACGAACTAGTTTTATTGTTCACTCAAAAATTTATCGGTAAATTAAGCTCAAATTACGTATGCATGTTGATAAGACTAGATTAATACATAGGATCTTAGACTTTAATCCCTTTATAGTTTTCTTTAACTTTTCTTTTTCTTGCAGGTAAAATTTCCAAGGTGAAGAAGGCCAAAGTACCTGAAAATAATTATTGAATTCCCTTAAATTCACAAAAGAGCTTGTGACAAAACCTGCGTCACCAGTACAGTGAATAAATTCTAATGACAATTACTTAAATAATGACTATTATTGTATCAAGATTTTAATTATTATTTATCTTTTTATGTTATTTTGTTTTTGTTTGAAAAACGTACGGTTATGGGATTCAAAGTAATAAAATTTATTCAATAATTTATATGTTTTATTCTATATTTATTAGAAGTACTTTTGCCTATTATTGGATGTGAATATCTCTGACAAATTTTTTTTGACACATTTACATACACTTACATTCAAATATATAAAAAGATAGTACCTAAAACCTACACACATTCGATCATCATCGTCGATAATTTCTAAGAATATTTCCTATAGTAATGTATATTTTTTACACCATCAGAAAGTAGATATTTCAACGAACAAAAAGCCCCCAAACTTTTTGAAAAATGCTGATATTTTGACGTCAGAATTTTTGGATTGAAAATTGGGGTGCTTTTTTGATATTAAGTTAAAATGAAGCGAAAAAAATTAATATTTTTAATCATATAAATTACAGTGTATTTGGGACATAATAAGGTAAGTTTTCACCAAATTTCGTAGAAAAAATATTTTTTTTCGAAAAAGATATAAATAAAAAACCAAAAACTTGGTTTTTTGAATTTATCACCTAAATTTTGAGGTTATGTGAAAAAATTGCGTAGACAAAAGTTGTAGATATTTTTATTGCCTACAACTTTGCCATTTAACTTTTTTCCATAGGACTTGTTGTTTTGCCGGAAATCAAGATAAACTATTTTTTACCCTTAGCTCAGAATGGGTTAAACGAAGGAAGGATAAATGGGTCTCTGGTGCTCCCTGAACGAAATGATAATTTTGCTAACGCCTTAAATGTCAACGAAATTGAAGCATTTATTTCATCACAATGAATGCAAAATTTAATTATTATTAAAGTATATTTTGATCATATTCGTTATTAAGTGACAATATCCACCGATCACATAATTCATTAATTTTTGCTTAATTGATAAATCGTCAGTAATATGCAATAAACAGTAATTATATATAGGTAATTTACCTTGAAGCTTAATAGCGAATTCTCACCTGCACTCAGTTGGACAGCTTACAAGTGAAGTCATAGTGCTGAATCTTATTATTTTATGCTCTTATATTGTTCTAGATAGGTCACCTGGTGATTCAAATGACCCATAATTTTTTTAACATGGGCCTGTAGTCTATAAGGGATACTAATTAACAGTTAATTAGTATCCCTTATAGACTTACAGGTTCAGGACTTATATTAACTACTTTATCACTTAATTAACTTGCACGAATAAAAATAAAAGATACACAATTGCCAAATGTTTTAATCAATTTCTTGGAGGTAATTTATAGATAAGTAAATAATTAATTTTTTATCATTTAATTTCGAGTGGATAATGTGGAGACATCTGAATATTGTATAAAAGCAGTTTTTATCACTATGTCTCAAATTATTATTTTAGCATTCCAATTGCTCACAAATAAATTAAAAACGGGACTGTCTAAATGTACAACACGTGTTTTCACCAAAATGTGAGGAAGCCTGTCGCATGATCTGTTAGGGGGTCGTATAAGAATTTCCGCAATACAAAAATTTTGGACCAAATGTACTAGATGTTTCAGAATGTTTCGGCAGACTACGACGTCATTTCCGTTTTCAGTCTTAGTGGGACTGATATAACTGGGAATATAAACACGGGAAAACTTAAAAGAGCGGAACGACTCTACGAATATTGGATACGATTCATTATCACATAGTATAAAACAGAGTAGCTTTCTTCTGCCTGTTCTTATGTATGCTTAAATCTTGAACTTCGTTTGAAACGCTACCACGTATAGGTCGCGTCACGAATGTTTAGCGCTGGACGAGAATAGCTGCGCATCGGTAGAATCGCGCTCGTAATTGCGTATTCGTGCGAGAAAGACAACACGACTGGGGAACCAATCATCGCTCGCGCACCCGACGATCACGCGCCCCGCGCGCCTTGCCGTCCCCTCGACACTTTATTTTTGACTTCTGCGCAGGTTTCGTTCAGCGCTAAAGATTCGTGACGTGACCTAAAACTATTATTATTTTGATT
>DWAJ01002907.1:0-16076 GCA_018238005.1 Eurema mandarina
TGCTTTGGACAAAGCAGATTGTGTGGCTGCAACGACATGTCTGTATTGATCTATATTTTTAGTTTTGACGTTCATAAATATCACAAGGTGATTTAAGTGAATAAATTATTTTCATTTCATTTCATTTCATAATTAAAATATTGTCGTTCTGGATACATTTAAGAAATTTTAAGACGAATAATTAAGCAGTTATATAAAGTAAAGTATTTATTTTGATTCGATACTGTAAGTCAGCTGTATTTAGCACTGCGGCTATGGGCTGGCGTTACTCTTACCATCAGGAGTGCGTCCAGCTCGTCTCCCCTCTTCATATTATAAAAAAAAAAAATTCAGGCAATATACTTAAACAGTTATTTTCATTTAAAATCAGCTTATTTCTAACTACTATATTTTTGAACAAAAGTAAAGCCGTGTCTTTAAATATTGTTTTAGTATGTATTATCTACATTTCCACATGCTTGAAAAACGAAATTTTAATTACGATTTATTTATATTTGCTTAAACCGTTCTGTCTAGGTAAACCTTTAGTTTGTAACGCGGAAATGAGGTCCGTTTATGCATACGGAAACTTATTACGAATTGAAAGTTAAATTGTATAAAAACGATTTTGTTTGACAATCCCAAGGAGAGATTTAAATGGAAATTTAGGTTTAATTGTTGAAATGATTTTGTAAATGATACGATAATTATTTTCTGGCCTTTAAAACATAATATATTATCTATTTACTATAAACATAAGACAAAATAATCTTTATGACCGTTTGATTTCACGACCCACATGCTAAACTGATTATGATGAAAAAAAAATAATCAATTTACAATATAATAAATAAATAAATTTATATAAATTTATTTTACTTAATTTACAAGTCACCGAACCCACAACCCTTGGCTCGACAGACTGTTGTTATAATCAATTCACTCGAAACTTAAATACATTTAATTCCTAGTCCAGTAAATAAAGCTCGCTGCAAAAATCCAAGTACATCAATTCAGCTAGCTTTGTACCAAATCCGAGCCAGTACGAGATAACAGGATAATGTGCACTGACATCACAAAAACATCTTGGTGCAAAAGCCACTTTTAAAAGCAGCACCTACTATGGGAACTCGAAGTTGGAAATATCAATATAGATACATAGAGTATAAAGTATAAACCTACGACTTTGGGACCTTCAAAAAAGAGCGTACCTATCCTTAAAAGGCCGGCAACACACTCGTGACAACGCGAGTGCTCTAGGGTGGCGCTGATCACTTATCATCAGGTGACGCGCTTGCTCGTTTTTCCCCTATTATAATAAAAAACAATATGTACAAATTATATAAATTAAAAATATTATATTTTATTATAAATATATATTATGTTTTTAATTAAAGCAATCGCGCCCCGCGGTTTTTGCCTCGTAGTATAATATTTTTTATGGGATAGTTTTTTATCACTTAATGTAAAATAAAGAAAGCTTGAAATAAACAACTTTTTTTTCTTTTTTATAATACCAGATAAAAAATAAACACAAAAGAACTAAACTAAAAACCAGATAAAATTAAACTCACGCAATAGTCGAATGTAGCAGCTTATTGCGCATCGAGTTGCAGTGGTAAGGTTCGTCATCTGTATATCAAATTCGTGGATATCAGGAACAAAAAGACAAAGGTCATATCGCGATGTACATTATCCCGATCTTGCTTTGTAGATTATTCACTCAGTAATGCTGTAATAACACAATAACACGCCTTTTAGATTTACTTGCTTAAATAAGTTAGCCGAGTATAGTATAAATATTTTTTTCAGGATATTTATACACAGCGCCATCTAGTTCCAAGCTAAGCAGAAGATTGAATGGTAACTAGATAACGGAATAAATTACATATACATACTTTTCTTTTGTAAATACACACATACAATACATAGCAAATACCTAGACCCCAGAAAAATACAAATATAAATTACAAATATATTTTTCCGGTGTGGGAATCGAACCCACGACCCTTCGCGCAGAAAGCAGTTGTATTACCACTGCGCCAAGCGGTCGTATTACGTATAGTCAGAAGTTATAGGTGGTACAGCCATGGATTTAGGCTCAGTTGAACCGTCTGAATGTGATAACACCCTCTTACAGAAAAGTGGCTTCAAGCATCATTGCAGAGATATCATTGCGTTTCGTTCAGTACCTGAGAGCACCGAAGAAGGGTAACATCAAACTTGACCCACTTAATATTAAAGAGAGGCCTATTGCGTTTCTAACTAAAAAAATTGGAAGAGAGTACCTTTTTCTTTACGGGGGGAAATCCTCTTACGGATACCGCGTCCTCCTCGGGGGAGGAGGAGGCGGTTATGTCGGACTCGCCTAAAATCGGACACTGCTGACTAAAACCCACCGGTGTTCCGTCGCGCACCCTTGCGGGGACGGACTCGCTGGAAGAGAGTACCTGAGGAATGTTTAAAAAAATAATACAAAACAGGATGTTGAGAATTCTGTAAGGGCAAATTTATAATTAAGATTCAACCTACATATAAAATTAAAAGTCAAAATAAAATTCATAATTCTTATAGATAAAACGCTTATTACGTCTAAAATAATTTTAAGGCTTTGTTTGACCTAGATTTTTCTAAAGATAGTCGTAAAAATAGATTAAATGGAGCGTTGTTTTTGCATCGTCGATTTTCAAGAATCTCGCAGACAGATCACTATCAGAACTTTAAAGGTATCACAAGAATTCAAATTTAAAATTAAGTGGTAGGTTTCACTTTTTTATTATGAAAAATTATTTTTCAAAATATTCGTATCCAGAACGTAGTATGAAATTATGTTTAGGTCTTGAAAACACCGCCGGACCGCTTTTTAGTAACTACACAAAGAATAGATGAAGAAGGTTTATAAGTATTACAGTACCTACATCCCTAATACGTAGCATTAATCAAACATTTATCTGTCCATCTGTTATATAGAATGGGTATAGGCGAGTCTTTAGATGTTAAAAGCTTTGTGTCTGTTCCCGTTGTCCAAGCGATAAAAACTATCGTTTATTTTAATCCAGGATTTAATCTACCAAAACGTCACATTAAAGCCATTTTCATACAGTAGTTTTTTGCCTAAAACAATTACAATATTCCACACCTACAAACGCATTTCTTATATCAGTTAGACAAGTATAATAAAAAATAAAACATATTACCTAGTATACTGTGTCATTTTTTAACAAACCGCGTTGTTAAATGCAACCATATTTAAATGGTGTGGTCAAACAATAATTGTTAATGTTCCAACGGTAAGTTATAAATACGACCCGCAAACCGATACGTTTTAATAATATTATGATAATTACCTCGGACTAGGTTATTTTTGCGTATTCATATTTCAATATTCCTAACGGCCTTCCAGAAATTTCTTAGTGTTATTCCAGACGGATATCGTTTTCAACGTTGTATTTTTTGCCACCTTAAAAAACATTATAATATTATAACAAAATTCTAAAATCTTAATTAAGATATTCGAAATTCTGACATTTATTTTTATGAAAAAATAACTGGCCAGTATGTACCCTTTATTTTTTTTGCGCGCACCTCTTTGAAAACAGATAATAAATAATCATGACATCGGCAAACCACAGATAAAACTAAAAGATTAATGAAATGTCACATTAGTACGGCGCGGTTTCCTTGTCATAAAGCGGTGCAATCGACATTATTCGTTTAATAAGTATTGGAGTCATTTTGACCCGTATTTCATTACGTAATTTCATCTGTACGAAGCTATCTGCTGATATTGTGGTCGCAATTCGTGCTATTTAATTAATTGATGCGTTTTCGTTTTTACTCGGTTTATTAGTCGCATTATTTACAGTTGAAATGTGTGGTGTGTTAATTATAATCAATTTTAATTGTAACATATAATATTGACAGAACTTGTCGCTTTAATAAAGCATTGACCATGTTATTAGAGTTGTATCCCAGAAACTTATGTAAAAATAAATTAAGTAAAAACATGTAAGTAATGTTCGAGAGAAAGTTAATTATTCTTTTATATATTATCTTATTTAAAGATGTTACAAAAACTGCAATGCCAATGAATTAAATTAAAACCCGTTTATCACCCAATATAACAAAAAAAAAACTTCAAAATACCTTGTAACTGCCTCTTTCACCAATATTGCCTGTAAAATAAATTTCTCAACGAAAACACGATGCCTACATAATGTTACTAGGTACTAAGAAAGTGTCCACGTAAAAAATTAAAGACGAAATTGACGGCACGTGTGTAATACAAGATGGCGGCGTATCTTCATTTTTCCTGTCACTCGAAAGGGCCCTTGCATACAATATGGCGTATGTAAACTCTTTCAGGAACTGTCATGGCCTAATACAACATTTGAAATACTCTCCGCCAGGGAAATACACTCGCTACGAGGAAGTGAATAGTGAGTTCCGTTTATACGATTATTTTATATTATTTTTTAAATAAATGATTGTAAACTGATGAAGACTTTGACGTTGGACGAACATTTGGATCTGCTGTATCGATTTTGTACTTTTATTTACTAATTGAAAGTACTTATTTTAACGTGTCATTGGACATTATATTATGCTCAATGTAATAAAATAATTATAATTATTTGTCGTAAGTAGCCTGTTCGGGTGGAATATTTTTAATACTTATCAAACACGATTGTCTATTTCTAACAGCAAGAAAATATACTTTTACGATTACTTAACTATATGAGTAGTTTTTCTTAATTTTGTTATGAATACTACGTAATACACGATTAATAAAAATCGTATTCGTGTCGTATGTGTGTCGTATGCGTAGCATTAGAACGGACACACCCAATGAAATATAAGATGAATTTTTGATTACAATGTCTTCATAAAACGTGCCGTTTTTCGAAATTGTTTATAAATAGAAATAACATAAACGATTATATCTGACATTAAAGTAACTAGTAACATTAACTTAGATTAAGATTTTTTCCGATATATTATTAATAAGCATTATATACTTTTACTTGCTTATTATATCATAAAGAATATAATTAGATGTAATAAATGATATCTAGATATATGTATCTATAATATTAAAATTAAAATACATACCTACTGCTTACTGTATGAAAATTGTTTTAGTATTTTATTTAAAGTATTAAATAAATTTACGTCGGGGCATAATATTGTGACTATTTTGTGGGCTATTTTGATTTCTAGAATTTTCATTAATGGTATGAAATAACTTAGATTCAAATTAAATTAATCATATACAATAACTCAATTTCAACTAGCCAAAACGATACAGAATCGAGACTCGAAGTTCCATCTCAAATATACCACACTGAAGCAAACATTAAAATTCATAGCCAGCAAATTCGCAAACGTCTACAAATTCACTGAGGTATTACTTTCACGTATTCAATATTAGCTTCAATGTATGAAGGATCAAAGGGCCATGCACGTGGCCAATATGCCGGGTTATCATTTTCGATTCTTACGAAGAGCCTTTTGAATACGCAACCGTATGTATATTGAGACGTTGTGATTCTTTTTTTATTTTAATTTTGAATTGGAACGTCTTTGTGGCCAGCATGAAAGATTATCAATTATTCTAAATTTAAAAATTGTTTTTAATTTGCCTTTTTTAACTATCCCGTTATACTACATTGTTTTTTTTTTATTATGTTCAGCCAGCGATTTTAAATTCTAAATGATTTAATAACGCTGGCTTATAAAGGTGTTATCATTCTATGCATGCAATGCTGTTTTAATTCTGTAGATAAGAAGTTTATATGAAGAAAAATATTGTTTAAAACTTGATAAACAATATTTTACCCTGCAGACTTTTTATAAAAACATCGCTTATTACAAGTAAGTTTTCGTACAACATAAAAGTCAAAAGTATCTTTATTCAATTAGGATACATATACACTTTTGAATCGTCATGGTATTACAAGACATTTACCACCGGTTCGGAAGGCAGTTTCTACAGAGAAGAACCGGCAAGAAACTCTGATAGTCGCTCTTTTTATAATAAGAACTTACAATTGTAAATATAAACAAAAACTCGACTATTATAATAATTATACTTGAAAAAGGTCACCGTCCCACGAGCGTTAAGAAATATCATTCCAAGCGTTTTTGTCTTTAATATATTCATTTAATAATACATAATTATGAACAAAAATAGCTAAGCAAATATGTTAATATCTTAGCTTATTAAGAGATCAAAGATTATGCCGGCGGGTATTTTACAAATACGAAATTGATTCGAAAGACTGAAGAATACAAAATTAATTATCTGTAAAAACTGTTTTCTAATTTAAAATTAAAATAAACAACACTACTAATGTTTTAGAAATAAAACCTATGATGATGAAATAAAAACGTCCCTATATAGCACCTACTAGCTGACCCGTGCCCACTTCGTTGGCCATAATGTTAATTATCTTTTTCGGTTTTTTATAAAGCCTACGACACTCAGCAATAATGTGGCTTTATATTAGAGAAAGAGTTTTTTAAATCGGTTCAGTAGATCCCGAGACAGTAGACCCGGTTCAGTAGACCCTTTACAATTTAACAAACACACAAACTTTACTTCTTTATAACAATATTATAGATTAACGTATAACGGTATAGGTTACATTTAATTTTTTTACACAGTATTCGAAGAACGATTGAAACGATATATTTAATAACTATTAAATAGGATATAACAATACGCAGTACATATATCTTTTATAGCGGATTTTTTGCGCCGAACAATCAGGTTCCCTTTCTATTCAAAGGTGTTAGTGTGAAGTAGTGTTCAAAGGGTTCCTTGTAATAATTTGTAATAACACATATTATGTGACACAAGTAAACGTTAAGAAACGGTAAGTTCTTTATCGCGATTATAATATTTATCCTAGACTATTTAGTAGCTGGCCAGTAAGTTATCGACTGGTCGAGTATCCTTTGGTTCAGAGAGAATCCAACCACCCATCCTCCACAAAATAATATATTACATAGTATTGAATTTACTTAAACAAAAAAACAAAAGACAAAAAAAAAAAATTATCCCAACAAATGAACAATTTTCAACAGTTAAAGCCGAGTCTCATCAGATTATAGCTTCAAGTTAAAAGGATTTACGGCTATGTTTGTTCCGTTTAACTCGGAGCGGTTAACCAACTATGACAATGAATTTACAGCATCACATTACGGCTTCGGTTTAAAAGGTTTAATCGTTGAACTCATTTTGGGTCACTTTTATAGCTCTGTTTTACATATAAAAATATATACTGATACCGTTTGTACATGTCCATAATTATACTTATATTCGATACTTTTTGAAATTTATTTAAAAAGAAGATAATTATTGTATTAAAATGAAACGTTAAGTTTAAAAGGTACAGGCTAACGCACAGAATGATAGTGTTAGTATGCTTTCACAATTTTATTTCAAAAGATGCTTTTTCCCCCTTTTTGGTAAAAAGTGTGGGATCCGTGCGAGTTTCTTACGCCGGTTCTTCTCGCCGGGTTAGTTCCCCAACCGGTGGTAGGCACCTTGTAGACTTTCTGAAGGTATTTGTTTCAAATTTACTCGGAAAATAAACATTTTTCTCTTTCGTTTCATTTACAATTATTAAAAAAAAATGAAATTGTAATATTTAAAAATATAATTATAATATCTTTCATGTTGTCTCCGTCTCTATTTGTCTGATTAAATTTTAATCCACATATCAGAAACTGAATCAAAAATAAGTAAATAAAAAAATAAACCCACTTTAAGTTCCCCTTCGAACTAATCCTTTGATATTATATCACCAAATAAATATTTATAACTAGTAAACAATGGAATTGAAAACGTGCCCGTACCGCTTGATAGGCGAGTCGTAAACACCGTGATTGGTTTCAGAACAACTATTGCTATTTCTAACTGTGCTATAACCATAGGACTCGATACATTGTAAACTTTAAACCCGCGTTCGGATGCTATTAAATGTACACCGGTATAATCATTATACGTAGGAGATATACTTACGTTTCAATTTATAAACTGCCCAGATTTCTAATAAACCAATTAGTTACTTCATCGGTGGAAAATTTAATAAGGGAATAAGGAAAAGGTTTTATGGAATTCACACGAAATTGGTGTCTTTTGCAAAGTGAGACTGACGCAGTTCACAATCATCCAAGAAAAACTATTTCGTTACCTAACTTTTTATCCAAGGCAATTCAAGGAATTAAAACCTAAAATTATCTTCACAATTGGATTCCCCGAAAGTCACCGAGGTAAATGTTTCGTAATACCATGATGATTCAAAAGTGCTACTTTATTATGTAGCCTAATTGAATAAAGATACTTTTGTCTTTTGACTTTGACTTTGAGGCTTACCTATACCTATAGGTATATCCAAAAGTTGATCCTAGCTAAACTTCCAAGCGTATTGCTTAAACCATTTATTCTAAACAGTACAGATCTAAGGACATCAATAAGGATGGAGGAACTAAACTCGTAGATTCATTCTAAACAGCAACTATTAAAGCAGCTACAGTATTGTTTGCTTCAAGCGACACCCAGCGAATCGTAATTAGATGCACAACCAGTCTGCAGATAGATACAGTAAGATTGCATTGATTTGAAACACTATCGGAGCGTGGAACAGTGGACTTTTGTTGCAAACACAACGCAAATGCAACCGAATTACTCGAACACGATATGATTTTCGTGTGTCTTTGACAATGGTCGCTCTCAAAACGCAAACATTTTGAAGGTATAATGATGGTACTCTTGTTTGAAAATTTCAAGAAGGTTGATGATAATTTGAGTTTCCAAGTAGATTGATTTCAATTCGTTGCATTATTTACATTTGTAATTATTTGTGATAAATATGAATTTGCTTATTTTAAAACTATGTATATTAAACATTGTACCTATTGTTTCAAAGCATCAACCTCCTTAACAATAAAATAAGTTCAATTAGTTTATATTTTAACTGAAAAAAAATTGATAGTAATGCAAATTTAAAAATGATCATATTCATATTTACATATTTTATCTACATCTATTTATCGACCGGTCTACAAATGTTTATGGGAAGACTATGCATTACAGACTTTTCCTTTCATAATATACTTAGTAGCTTAACATCCCCTATCAAACATTATAGCAAAGACACGGCAAAAAAATCTTAAAAGATAAATTAAAAGTAATCAAGGAGAATCTAATACAAGACAGTGTCATTTAATGACTCCCTCAGCAGGGGTGACAATGTATAGGATTCAATATCAGAAGGCCGTCCCATTGGCCAAAACGGTGATACCTACTCGATAGCAATTAACTTCTCTTCCGTGCCCCGGGCTATGAGCAAATAGCTTTTTAGATACCCCACGACCTGTCTGGGAGGCTATAATCGTGATTTTATGTTGAGGTATAGCGATGCTATTAATGATACGCCATGGTTTTTTGTTGTTATTTAATCTTAATTTACGTTACATTTATAATATAATATACTCGTATCTGTGAAGGAAAGGGGAAATTATTTAGGTCAGTATTATTTTACTATTTCGTTAGTAATTAAATTAAAATATTATCCTTTCAGCACAAACCTAAGATATTTTAATTCATTTAAAAACGGTTTTCTTCTTAATAGTAAAACGTAATTGGTTAAAAGAAACAATTGAATCGGAAAATATTCTATGCATAGTTGTGATTCAATAAGTGCGCCCTCAGAAGTACGCCTTGTTAAATCCTATCAATTTTTTTCGCTTTGTTTTCACTCAAGGGTTTGTTTGTATGTTTATATTGAGGTTAGCTTGGAAACTAAATATACAAATATTAAGAATAATTATACATATAATCGTCTATTGACAAAATGACATAATAATATTAACATTAGTATTTTTTAACAACAGGAACACCGATTTATTGTGTTAAAACTATTTTACCCAAAAAACATTAGGTTTAAGAAAAAAATTAAAACTTAACAGAATTAACTAAGTAAAAGGAAATTTGTGTTACTTGATTTGCTTTAATATTTTTTTAATTTTATCTATGGTATTGTCATTGATTAGATAAGATTGGTAAGAGAAAACAAAAGAGGTAACAATGATTCTTTTACAATGGATACAAATGAATCATATATTAAATGTTAAACACTACGGAACTTCTAAATCAGAAGCTTCTAAGCAGAAAAATCCCCCAATTTAAAAAGATAGCATTACACAATCGTGGCTCGCGTAAAATCGTTATTACTCCAATATTTCTAATAGCCGAGCCAATCTCGACGATAGCTGTCATACTGCGATGCCGGAGGACTATGCCGTATTATAGTGAAAGAGGATTTCGATTCGTCGACTTTATTTTGATTTTATTTTTAGTAATGTGATTGAAGTTTAAAATAAGAATATATAAAAAAAAAATAATCGGGGGAAAAATATCGATTGTAAAGACAGAATGAATTGTTTCAAATTTGACAAACAGTTATTTATCTTATATACCTAGTACCTACTTACATATTATGTGATCCTTAGTATCAAATAAATTAATTCAACCAACGAACATTTACAAAGCTGTAAATGCTAGTGTCGTTACAAATTTTGGTCTTTTTTTGCAACGCACGATAATCAACTCCATTCCAATATTATGACAAACACCCACTCGAACACCAAAAGAATAATGCTGGGCAATGAATGTTATAAATCGCCTAAGAGAAAGAGACCACAGGCCATTTTCAGCTTTAAAGAACATTATCTCTTTCGCACCAACATCATGTAGTAATTAAAATTTTGGAAGACGTTTTACAGATATGACAGCTGATGTGTGAAGGAGATAGCAAGATCGATGTTTTGTTTCTTACCGAACACTGTATATACCCAAACATAGTACCTAGTATATTGCTAACATAATGGACCTTATTTTATTGCCTTTAGTCGATTCGAGTGCGATTCCTATCACGTAGGAAAGGTAACTTTCAAGGTATGGCCGAACAAATTATATTGTCTCACCGATTGAATTAATGGCTGACTGTACTGAAACGTGGGAAATAGGAAAAATATGACGTAAGGATAGAAATAAAGAGAAATTGGATATAATAATATAGGTAACTACAATAACAGCATTTCAAACCAATTTAATTATATGGATTTTATAAAAGCTGATACCACTAAAATTAATTTCAGGAGACAATATAAGAAGAAAGGTAATCGTGAAATTGCAATCAGATCATTCCGAAGGACGTATAAATTAGACCTAGAAAGAATAATTACATACAACAGTGACGAGCATATATTCGTCACTGTATATACGGGTAAAATCCAAGAATTCGAATCCACTTATGCAAAATAGCAATTGGCTATCCATAAATATTCATACAAAATAGTTTTGTCAAAATAAGCCGAAAGGACCCGTGGAATTGTGGACGACCTTTTAACACAAAGGCGCAACTTAAACATACAAAACTTTCTCAGCCAATATTTGCCGGAGGAAATTCACAATAGAAACAATTACTACAGAAATACATACAAATCAGAGACAGCGTTATGTTTACTCAGCAAACAAACACACAGACCGCTAGCCGCAAATTTGGGCAGAAGCCGAATTGTTTACTTACAAAACTGGCAAATTCTCCACCCAAACAAGCCACTTCCTACGTCTGTTGTATTAAAGTTTCGATTCGCGTAACTTTAAAACAATGGGCTTTTAGCGAAGATACCGCAAGACTTGAATTTACAGGCCTATAGGAGTCGGGGATAAAATCTTTACAGGAAAATTTTGCTGGAAAATGTTTTTAGTTTTCAACGTCTATAACCAAATTTGTGTATAAAAAGTTCAGCAATATTCAAACATGTCCAGTGCTTAAAAACAGTGCACTCGTAAAACAAATAAAAACTATTTGGTCCCACGAGACTTCTCAAGCTAAACTTTTATCTCTGCGTAAGAAATAAGATATAATCATAATAAGTAATCAAACTTCAAGGAATATTCCAAAAAATGATTATTGAAAGAGATGCAAAATCAATACAATTGGCTATTAATAAATATAACAAAAAAAAATTAAGAAAGAAAAACAGTACATTCACCTCTTCGACGGGCAATAAAGCGCAGTTCTTCAGCGACTTAACCTTCGACCTTGAACGTTAAATGAGCAAAAGTCACGAGCCTACGATTAACATGTCCCCGTAAACCTAAAGATCCCCCTTGAAATATTTGCTTAGGCATACCTCGTAAAATGTTACCGCCCCTGATTTAGGGGCTGCGTTGACGGAGTACATAACGCAGTCATAAACGTGGAATATAGAAAACAGTGTAACACGCGGTGCGATAGTAAAACCTTTTTGTATGGCCTTGGGAACTGGAGCAAAAAACAGTACCTACCTATAGGTATTAATATATGTAATGTTACTTTGAGTCAAAAGAATTAAATTCTTATAATGATTACTAATATTATTATGTAGCTTTGATTCTATTTGAATTGTATTTAGTATATTTTCTCAAAGAACATTTTGTTGTTTAAATTTCGTTCTAAAATTCGAGTTCAATACCCTCGCTATTAGAATTTTCTATAGCTATTGGAATTTCAAACAAAATGAAATTGATAGTACGACTTTTAAAAAGGTCTTTAATTTAAATTCCTCGCAATACGCAACGCATTTATCTGAATTTCACTACGTTTTATTTCCCTGAAGCCGCAATCCGTACGCCAAGTTTCTTGCATTTTACGATCACCGTAATGGGGACTCTTTGCATACTTACATTCTGGCATGTACCGCGATCATCATGGGCTTAATATTCACTATCGTTTTACGAGATCGGCCAGATATGAACTTTAAAGTACTTCCTTATGAAAACTTTTATGAGCCATCAAAGGGACGATGTGGCTTCGTCACGTATACGTGAATTATCAACGAGAGTAAATATTTTATTTTTTAAAGACTCTTTTATTGAACGTAATTATTCATATGAAATCTTCAAAAGTTAAGTCAGTACAGATTTTGAAATTTGTTAAATTTGAATATGATAAAGAGGTAATTTTTATTGTGTATCAAGCTTGTGATGTCTGGATTTTTAAATATTTGGTTCCGAAAGAGTCTTAGTAAGTGCCCGTAACCATTAGCTGCTATGGTAAGACCGAATACAATTTATTGGGAAGAAAGACTTTACCCAAAGGCCTTTTACCTATCACAGAAAAGGGGCTACATCATTTAAAATTTACAAAGATTTGATCAAATTTATGTGTGTATTATACACGTCATTTGTGATTCGCTAAAGCCTACTTGAAGCCAACGCCATAGTATAGTGACGTCATTAGCCGGGAAACCACAGACTAAATCCCATCAAATGTATCTGTATTTAGTAGCTGGAATAATCCAATCGTTTTCTTATCCAGGCCGATCTAATCTGGGATTTGGGCGGTTAATTATAGGCCCGATGTCAAGGATGGACCGTTTTGAATTGTTTCTTAATACGTTTTCACTGAGATCTCCTTTGAGTTTTGAATTGTATGCTGAGCTACGAGTTTTTATATATTTTAAAATTAGTTTATTTGTATGTTTTTAAATGTGCTTCACACTGCTGTGGGCATGTTCTTTGACTAAACGTCATTCGACGCAAAAAAATTTAACCTTATTACAAAAAATCTATTTAAAATCGCGCCTATTAACGATTACCTGACAGAAGATTGTTACATTGAATGTGTCATTTTTGTTAAGGCAATAAAGTGTAATATAAATACACAGAAAATATTAATACTAAAAGCTATACAATTTTTCATAGGTCTAAAACATACCACGAACAAAGCGTTTGCCCTATTTAGAAGACTTTTAATAAATTTAAAAGCATTGCTCACAATGTAAAAGGCGTGAAATATAATGCAGTTAAAGTGGGTATTTAATTAAAAGATGGCCGCCACAGCAGCCTATAATTGCAACCAGGAGCACTATCCATTAATTTGTTACGAACTTATATGCACCACAGACTATATTACCATAGATAAAAGAGGTCACTTTATTAATTTCTTGTGGGTATGTTACGTTTTTGAATTTAGAATTATTTGAAAATTGTTTTCGTTGTCTTTATAAACATTTATTCAATAAATATTTATAAAAAATGCATTTGTTTTCTTTTTCGGTATTATGCTGTCTTAAAAAAATAAAAAAATATACACAAGAAACGATTTTTTAAATAGATTATTGTAAAGAAAACGCTTATTCTGTCTGAGAGTCTGAGGCGTAGTTCTCTAGAACATTCTAATTTTGCAAGAAAGCATTCCTCGCCTTAAATTACTGTCAAAACACAATATTAAAGGCCCAGTCCATTTTAATCGCGTTTAATACAGTTATGGACAATTTAATGTGCAAATTAATCTGTGCACACAGATTAAGCGCGAACAATTCATAAAGCGAACGATAACCAAGGGACTAATGAATGAAACTTTCAACTAATAAAGATTTGCAACACACAGAATATTCCGTGATTTATTAGTGCAGATGCTTCGCTAGTTTTATAACTGCACTGTTATATATTGTACCGACAATGTTTGTTCTTTAAAATATATTGTGTTAAAAGAAAAAGTAAGAGGCAACTGGCGACTTAGTTTTTTTGTTTTTTTTTGGATAAAAAGTTGTGAGATGAATCCAGTAAGTCGATTTATTTATTTTAGGAGCTTAGCAACATCCTTAAGGGGCTATAGTTGTATTAAAACTATTTTATTTTTTCGCCATCGCACGCGATCACAACATATCTTGCAACACACACATATACGAGTATATACGGCTAAAAATACTAATACTCTTAAAACTTTATGCGTAAATCTAGTTGAATTGATATCACTAAATATATTATAAAACATTGTACATACAAATTTCCTTACTGCCATTGACGAGTCTATTACGAAGTGTGAGAGTGCATTATTTTATTCCATTCTAATGAGTACTGGTCTAGTAAATTTTCCAAAAAAGCTGGCGTGCGGCAAATATATGAAGTTATGAAGACATTAGCGCTGGAAATTATTTTAAATTGCCCTCGTTATGTTAAATAACAATAGTTTAGTGTCGCTTGGCGATAACGCTAGCAACGAATAAATTGTCGGAGAAAACTTGCGTGGTGTGTCGAGGTTACACGATAATTAAAGGTTAAGTTTAAATGGGTAATGTTACTCAGAATTAACGACAAAATATTGAACCTTCAAATTATTTATATTTTGAGGAAATTTATGGTTTCGTAATTGCGTTTTAATACTTCGTAGCATGACTATAACAATGAAATAGCTATAAACAAAAGCAAGTGAATCTATCTACATCGGTACTAATATATGAAAAAGAAACATTTTACTGTTTGTTTGAATTAAATAGGCTTTGAAACTATTGGCCTTATAAAAGTCGGAATAAATATTGGCTACAGAATTAACAGCCTACTTCTATTGCAAAAAATGGCTTGAATAATTGGTAATATAGAATAACATTTTGTATTGGTATTTGCCATTAAGTTCTTAAATTTCGTCGTAGCTGTCTTACGTTACATGTTCATAACGTCCTTTATCCTTCCCATCAATTCAAATAACGTTTAAAAATCGACATTCGGTAAATGATGTACTTGTTTTTTACATTTAGAAAATGCGGTCAGTGATGAGACGTGCGTTCAGGAATAATCAAATATAAAAGAATTGTAAATATTTGCCCGCTATAATACCTCTTTATAATACTTGTACTTCAACTGCAGTAGATACAGTTATAAAAAGGCTACAAATAGTAAAGCCTAAGAAGCTCAGAGACTTACAAAGGACTAAGAACATTCAAACAAGAGGCAAGTTTTAATCTTCGTTTCGTGCGCTGTTTGATTGCGAATAAGCTCGCTTTATTGCCGGCGATAGCACTGTCTCGTAATGAAATGAGTCAATAGTAAAGTGCTCTATATACCGGATTGTAATACTGTAAAACCCTTTAGTTTTAAATACCTTCAGGAGGATGTCAGGTTAAAAAAATTAAAATGAAAATGAAAATAATTTATTCACTTAAATCACATTGTGATATTTATGAACGTCAAAACTAAAAATATAGATCAATACAGACATGTCGTTGCAGCCACACAATCTGCTTTGTCCAAAGCATTA
>DWAJ01002908.1:0-16075 GCA_018238005.1 Eurema mandarina
CCAAAGTCGCTATAGCCACATGAATTTTGTACTAAAGTATGCATTAAATTCAAGGGACTTAGATTTAACGTCGCTATAGGTAAATGGTCGCTACAACCAAGGTCGTAATAAATGAAATCCACTGTACTTTAAAGAAGTAGGTATGTACAGAAAAAACAACATTCAAATAACACAAGAACAATCAAAGATTCTAAATCGAATTTTAAAATCTTAGAACTGTACCCATAAACTTTTTTTTAAATACGTATAGGTATAGTATTAGCTGCCTGTTATTTTTTAATTTCAAAAAAAGGTTTTAAGCTATAATTGTCTCAGTTAATGAAACTTAAAGAGAAATATAACTCTGAATACCCAGCTTGGGATATTTTTAATTGACTTTACACACTCGACCTTTACGGAACAGTAAGACTCTCATTGTCTGCTTTATTTTGCTCTTTTAATAATGACCCTTCTTTTATTTATATATTTTGTTTTTTTTTTACCTTTAAGACTTTTATTCAAAGTTAGGTTAATTACCTTCTGCGTCTTTAAATTAATGCAACTTTAGGTTGCAATGATTGTATTCTTTTAGTATTTAATTTTAATAGTAGCACTAAAATAGTTCACCTATAGATATTTTTTGGAAAATATTATCCGGAATACATTTCTACATTGAGTTTTAACTTAAGAAATGTTCGCTGTTTCCCTTATAATGTTATTATCTTTAAAATCAGAAACCATTCCATGTACAAAGAAAACTCATAACAACTTGTACTCAATAAAAACTTCGAAATACATTTTCCCATCCCATCTTATTATTTGTTAAACAGCCTTACAAAGCAAGCAATGTAATTGCAAACTAGTAGTTTATCGCCGATCCCATTTCATATAAAAAATGACCAAGTACACATATCTGTTAACGAGAGCATTTCTTATAATCGATACTTTACAACACCTCGTTAAAATCTGCAAAACCGACCAGCAAAAAACGAACACTATTTTGGACATATAACACTGAAATAACTAACTTATTAAAATACCAGGTTTGCATGGAAAAACTGAGCAATACAGGACTAGGTTTCTAGCGAGAAAACTCGTCCCAACCTCGTTCTCTATCGACCTGGTACTACTTCAATGTACTAACACACTACACACGATCAGTAAGAGGCTACATACCAGCTAACACAAACACTAGGCAAAGACATCTAGTGTGTACATTCACCTTGCTCATTTTTTACACATTGTTACTGCGAGCAGTTCTTCAAATTAAGTGACATGTTACCTTTCTTATGGACAGAGCAGGTTCATTAGTTAGAAGGGATCTCGTACTACCGCATAGTTGAGGCTTTGATTGCAATGTACCTCATTAGTTGTGATAACTCAATCGAACTCAACCGGCTCGAGACATGTTTTTGCGACAATACCACGGATATGATTGGTGTTTTATGTATGGGAATTTATTTAAATGTTCCTTCTGCACGTAGATGTACCAAGTCGTTCGTTTATGGATCTTTATAGCCCTTTTATATGTATTAGCACTTCGGCTGTGTTGCTCTTATCGGTTCGCGGGAACTATTTATTTTTAGCTTGTGTCATTCAGTTGCTCTGGTAAGGTGTGGGGTAAAAATACTATAGCAAAATGCTAATTTCTTCACGTTCTAGAATATTATATTAGGACGAACTTTGAACCGCCATGTAAAATCTGGTTTGTTTTGTTTATAAGGTCTTACGAATAACTATTCTATTTGCAAAATAATTTTAATATCGTTATAGTGATTTCTTCCTGTATGAGTATAAATTTTATACTGAATCTAAGATCAGATTTAAAGTCTTGTCAAATAAAAGTTTTCGACCTGACTAAAAAATATTTGTCAAATCTAGGATAAATCAGTCATTATTCGGTCTATATAGATTAAGAAATGTTACAGTTGTATTTTTAAAACGCAATACAATTACCCTAATAAATACTAAGCCAGTTCACAATTTTTCTTCACAAAACAATTAAAAGAAAACACTTCTTTCTCTCTCCACTAATATCAAATTACAGTAGCTTCAATTTAAGTCAATTTTAAAGCGGTGATAGCACCGGAATGCAGGTCACAATGCCTTTTTCGTTTTATAATCATTTAAAACGACACACGCCATAAACAACTTTAGTTACACGGCAATAAAGATCAGAGTGGTTTGCTTAAAATACGTGAACTGTTGCAACTAATGGCTATACAAATCCTTCTGTATCGCTCGCTGGTATTGTCCTCGGCGAATTTTATTTGCTCCTCAAACCACTGTCTCGACCTTTTTCCTTTTAACGCGGGCAATTTTTAAATGGCTTATGTTTGATTCCATTATTGTGTGCCAATCAGTTTGAATTACAATGTCCTTTACCGACGACCGAAATGGGTGCATAAGAATCTTTATTATTTTTGCTACAAATACGTTTTGTGAACAAGACACAGATGCTCTTTGTATGGAATGGCTGACAATGGTTTCGAGTTGGTAACTGATGGGCGATCTAGTAATTGTGTGCTTTATAAATTATTTATATTTTATTCCCGTCGATCGTTATACGTGTTGAGTTGTTGGTCTTACTGATTGGACGAGGTTTTTTAAAGCTTTAAGTAAATGTTTATGTATCGTGTTAACTTTTTAAGGTTTAATTTAATTTCTTAAAATTATAATTTTTCAAATGCTAATCTTTTACTGATTTAGAACAAGTTTTCTTTGGTCTGAAAGATATACTTTCTTAGTAATAATGCATGCATTGATCGAAAAAATAATATCTTAAAAAAATTGCTTTGTAAGTTGTATCCTAGTCTTTGAATATATAATAGCTGCGAGTTAAAATCCCTCCATCTGATAGAAAATCACAAGAAAATCGTTTGCCCAAAGATTTAACCATACATAAGGAGTAAGGAAGCGATTTTGTTATTGATTCATTTTAAACAAACATCTTAAATAGAAGATTCTGTTTTTATCAGCGAAAAAAAGGGGTCCCATTAAAACTCCTAATTGAGATGTGCAAACGAATAACGCCTTCAGAAAACATTTAAACAAGAGTTCGCAATAAATCTCTTTGTCACTTATCTGAAGCAGTGGTCGATACGCAAAGTGAAATTTCAGATATAGACCGTTCATGTTGCGGACGGCGTGATTTGTTTTAAATTGTTCGTACTTTGCGGCTTTTTGTTTTATGCGGATTTTAATTCTTAGAACGTATCGTAGTATGTATTTATTTGTATATGTAAGAGATTCTTTTTAATATATAGGTAATATGAAATTAACTATGAAAAATAATAAGCACATTACTTTAATACTTGTATAGTCTCAAGGAACAATTATCAAAATTTCTGTTAGTAATGTTTATTTAATATTAAAACGCATTTCCAGTCGCACGGACAGACACAAACGATCGGGAAACTGCCAAAAAACGGTTAATTATTTAAATTATTTAAATTATAGTGTAACGTTAACATTACGTATTAGGTAGGTTATGTTTTGAAATATAGGTATAACAATATAATATAATAGTTTTACAATTAACGATGTCGCATACGCACCCAATATCGTTACGCGAGTCCCGAGTCCCGACAAACTCGTAAGTAACTCGCGAGCCAGCTGTCGACGGACAGCTTAAATTGAATCCCACATAATGAAGTCAATTTTAATGATCTGATCCGAAAGTAGATTCCTTTTTGAGAAACAACGACGCACAGGACTTTTGATCTTTTTACATTATCCGATACGATTAATTGGATCGGCGGATTTATTAATAAATAAATCGTTCCTTTGCCGTGGAGAGGTTTATACACTTAATTCCAAGTCGCGTTTCGTCTCGCTTAACGCTAGATCAAAGCTACAAGCAATAATTCTAATCAACGGTGAAGCTAGCAAATAATTCACTTGGAGGAAGACAACAGAAATATGTGTAAAATTAGTAATATTAGCAGTATCCAGACATCTACACGGCCCCCTAACACCTTATAATAAGGCTGCAAATCGGTTCCTGCGTGCAATTGTAAGAGCATTTATCTTTTCTCAACACAGCGACGCAATTAATCAAGGAACGTTGTCACATGCAAACCACGATCGGAAATACGAGCTTGACAAATTATTTCATGCAATAATACACCAAATTTCCGAAGGCACAAGCGACAATTTCTTTTGTGAACGTTTTGACGTGCACGACCGCGTATCGTATTGTACGAGGGAGAAAAAGGATGATTTCTTACTAATTATCGGCGATGTAGCGGAGTGCGTCGTTTTTTTCGGCCACTTAACACCTCCGATGCCAATTTGTTTTATTTTAGATGCAATCGAAGTACATTTAGAAATGCGGCTTCGTTTTGATTGTGATAACGTGACTGGTACGGGCGACTTGGAAATGTGTCGACGCCTCAATTATGTCAAATTTATCATCTTTATCTGTTGATCTGTTTTATGCTTCGCTGTTGAGAACAGTGTAACTACACTTCGTGTTTTATTAAATCAATCCTTAAACCTTTCTAGTTTCTACTTTATTTAAAAACTATTAAATATTATTAAAATAGCAATTGAATTGCAGTCCTTTAATAGAACAGCTTACAAAACTTTTACAAAAATTTATTTATATTACATATGAGCAATATCATTTAAGTCTATATAGTATATAAAAAAGCCAAAAAAGTATATTGGATTTACAAGGCTTCCGCTCAAATAGCTATCGACAATACTGCAATAGCGTTATGCTATCCTGTTACAAACATTATTAAAACAGTTTGTAATTACTATTGATTAATAATAATTACAGTAATGTTATTCATTTCTTTTTGAAAATAAAAAATATCTACATTTACAACACTTTTTTTCATTTTTTTTATGTTGTGATGTAAAAAAAATCGCATTTTTCTAAAGACTATTTATAAACGACCACGTTATTCTTTACACGCAAGAAAAATTGCGCGTTCGTAGATCTCGTAAGCCATTGCGTCTGGACCCCACAGTCTGAGGATCAAATAGAATTAAATACTAATTAATTACGATTCTTATCTGCAAGACGCTAGACAATTATTTGTGGCGTGTTCTCTGAGGCGATGCGGCGACAAATTGGTTTTCCAGATTCTGATACGAGAATTAGAAGGGAGAAAGAATTATTGACTTTGAATTAGCGTCTTGCGAATTTGAAAAACCCAAATTTTCTTTAAAATTTTTACGCTTTGCTTATCTAGTTATATTGTGAAAATTCTAACGTTTTATCAATCCAAATTAATAAAATCCTTAATGAATTTTCCCATTTAGTTTAGTTTTAAAAATATAGTTTTACATAGTATAAAACAAAGCCGCTTCTGTCTGTCCCTATGTGTACTTAAAGTTTTAAAATTATGCAACTGATTTTCATGCGGTTTTTTATCAGTTAGAGTGATTCAATTGAAAGGTTTATGTTTATAAAACATGTATTCATTCGGGAAGTTCATGATTTAAGCTCTTCCGGCTTGAAGACTTCTATTCAGCTAGCCAATAATTGTACTAAATTAAAACCCTCTTCTTACAGATGTCAGCGATAGACCCTGATTGCGGTGTCAATGCTATCGTGAACTACACCCTGGGTGAAGGCATCGCCCGACCGCAGTTCTCAGTAAAACCTGACTCGGGAGACCTGTGTATTATAGCTCCATTAGACCATGAAGTCAACGCTGACTACGAGTTTCCTGTCATTGCAACTGATAGAGGTAATATTTTTTTCCTTTATTACACGTCAAAATTACCAGCCAGTACGTTTTTAGTTGACAAATATCCTTATCTTATGTGTATAAACCTCTTTTCTAACAACAGATTAATATAACCATATTGTTTAATTTATTAAATTTCTGACTGCAATACCTTAGTTTTATATTTGTGAAGTAACTGAAACGTTTTTTCGAAGAATTAAAAGCAATTTTCATATTTAAAAAATATACAATAAAGGAAAATTTAAAGAAGCACAAACGTGTTTTCTAATTCGTTAGTATCCATTATCAGGTGATTACTTTTTCTATTAGATCTATCTTTACCATATTTAGGTATGTAGAACAGTCTTTAAAGAACTTAGAACAGTACTTATAGAAAGATATACTTACTGTCTTAACATTCAAATAGTTTCAATTACTTTCTTTAACTAAATCAGCATAACACTGAGTAGTATCGTAGTATCATGTTAACCGTATCAACGAAATAAAAGTCTAATGACTACATACTGTAAATTATATCGCTAAAGAGAACAAAGATCCTCCCTACCCATTCATTACCAATTGGAAGCAATAAGTTGGACCCTGACAGGTATACTATGCATATAGGGTTCAAAATAAAGCACGTCGGAGCGAATAAATTCCGAAAGTGTCCGTCGGCTCTTGTCCCTGCAAACCTACCTGATTTATGTGCCGAGAACTATTATTGTTGGTTTTTATTTTGGCTCATGGGGGAAATTTTTGGGTTGGGTACTGATAGGTTATAGAAAGTGTTGTGAGTGAAATTAAAGATCTTTTCCAATGTCGAAACAGTAATAAGAGTATTTTAAATTTAGATCGTTTGTAACGGTTATCAAATTTTAGAAATAGACTAGAATATACCTTTATATAAATAAGTAATTCAGCTAGTTGTTTTTTGCATCTATTTGTGTTGTCATTATTCAAGAAAAAATATACTTTTAATAGTGTCGATGATCAGATCTCGATGTCTTAAATCACTTCGTTAAGTCCCATCGCATTTAATAAATCTTAATTCTTCACTCCATAACTTTAAGAAATTAAACGCTCTTGACATCATTATCTTTATAATTTATTATCCCATAAACGATGTTAAAATTTCCCAACTAAAAAACACTACGAGCATAACATGACGACCGATCATTTTATTATCACAAAACTTGTAGCGAAAACGTGTTGACATCGGAATAAATCAAGCGGCTGTCAATTAAACATCCTATTACAACAATACACGGACAATCAAGAGACCAATTATTTATTTATTTGCAGGAGGCCTGTCGACGACCGCTATGGTGAAGATCCAACTTCTAGATATAAACGACAACGTACCAGCGTTCGCGGTGAAGGATTACAATGTATCCTTGAAGGAGGGGAGGGTGTCTACTTCGGACCCTATCGTGGCTGTGTCAGCCAGCGATGCTGACTCGGGCCGGTTCGGGACTATCACTTATAGAATTGTTGGTGGCAATGAGAACGACGTGTTCCGTATTGATCGGAGTAGTGGGGAGATGTTTGTAATCAAGCCAGCTTTGGTGCAAGCGAGTGGGAAATTTGATCTAGAAGTTTCTGCGACGGACGGTGGTGGACTGACCGCGCCTCAGGCCGCAGTAGTCCACGTGGCTGTGATGCCAGCCGGACTGGAGACCGCGTTGTTTGATAAGCCGAGATACAATTTCCGAATCCGAGAGGACGTTAGAAGCGGTACCATCGTCGGGAACTTGAAAGCAACTGGCGCTGATAGAGGTGAGTTTTAATAATATAATGTTGAGTATTAAATCTCTATATCTTTTGCTATGTTATAAAACTTGTGTTTTATAAAATTAGATTTAATAGTTTAGGGTACGACATCATAATACATACTAACCACCACAGTTATATGTAAAATTATACAACAATTCAAAAATGGATTAAATTTTATAAAATCCGTTTCCTAGGATAAGTAGGTATATTTAAAGCATGTACTCACAAATAAAATAACAAATTTAACAATAAATTAAATAGGTATGTACGCATACATAGGTAATTGCCGCCTAATCATTATCACAAATTTTTACCATGCAATGAACGTAATATACGAACAAATATACCATATTATTATATTAAATATATCTATACACTATGTACTATATAGCTACTTAAACAGTAAGATTAGTAAAAATAAAAATTCTATACAGTTCTCGAACAAGGACACCTCAGTAAACATTCGTTTAGGAACAAACAAAAGAACTCACTTAGGTAAAGCTAGATTAAATATTTATAGAAACTTGAAACTACCGGAGTATCGGAGCTCTTATATCTTCATTTTACGTAAACAAATTTATTGAAATCGTGCCACCATACCTACGTATTAGAATAAAGGATATAAGCGATGACTTAAATACTATAAATTCATTCAACTAAGTAATATATTGAATAGTTTTTTATGTTTATATGTGTCTAAGCATTATATGCAAAAATATGTGTTTGTTTGTGTTTGCATATCGCTACAAAACATAAAAGCAAAGTAAATAGGTAAGGACTATCATAATTCGTTATTATAGTTAGGTACATCAAAAAATCTATATCGAGTAGTTTAATTATAAATTGTAAAATACCGAAACAATAAAATATCATACAACGATATAGTATGGAGCGAATTTAGATCGTACACAAACGCACACAATATTACGCAAAGCAAGTCTTAATACCCAGCCAGTTCAATTTCTAATAAGTTGGAAGATTCGTTGAAACGAGGTCTAAATCAAATCCTACCAATAAACAATAGCTGCTATCTCGGCAATGCGTTATGTTTCACTAATATTTATACAACCAGGCCTTACCTTACATAGACGTGTAATGTCTAAGACAGACTGAGCTATGTAAAAACGCAATAGAATTTTTTATAAGCTCAAAATCACATTTTTTAAACGTTCTTTGATTAGCTAATACGACTATTGGAAGCATAATTAGGAACATACTTTGGGGCGTTTTGAGGCACAATTTTACTTAATGATGTTCAATAGTATAATCATATTTAATAGTCTTAGTTGTATTATTTCACATTCGTTTATTAATAAGTATCTTTTTAAAGCAACATTATGTTAAAATTAATTAATGTAGACCAGAAACTACATCTCAAACGAAATAATCTGCTAACACCGATAGCTCATTAAACATTCTCATACCCAACAATCGCGTTACACATCGGTGTAACAGAGGACCGTTTTATTCGACCACGTTTATTCTGTACGCCGGGGCCTGTAAATCACTGAATTGCGAACACAACCGTTATACTACGTGGACTGTCTATGAGAATACCGCGTTCATTGTTGTCGGATAGCGGCATTTAAAATTCATAGTTCGGGCTGCGTGTATCGGTGTACAGATAGGACACGCCTGCGCTTTTCAAGTAAATCTTTGGTGGCTGAGATAGAAACGTCTGTGGTACTCTTGTTTAGAATGGTAATGGGAATTCTCGTAACGAAATAATAATTGGAAACTTTTCTTAAGTTGTGGTAGGTTATGTATAGAATCTTCTACCATAATCAAATGTTTATAAAAGGGATATGAAATATTGTATGAAACAATGACAAACTTCAGTCAAAATCTATGTTGTAGTTGTGAATGTGTATCTTGACTTAATGACTCAAACATATACATTTAAGTACTTTCGTAACGGAGAACAGATAAAATATTTATGATGAAAAAATGAGCCTCCTGTGCTCCCACTAATTAAACGAAATGACATCTCTGATGATAGTACCACATAGGGCAAGCTGGTGTAAAACCACACAAACTGTAAAAAGATAAATATAATATTGTTACTAGGACTTCATAAAGAGGTAGAATTCAGCATACGGGGATGACTCCACTACGTCTAAAAAGTTAAACATAGTATTGTTGTTACTAGGACATCATGAAAAAGTAGAATTAATGTTAATAGTCATGTGGGCATGACTCCACCTCATCTAAAAAGCTAAATTTAATATTGTTACTAGGACTTCATAAAAAGGTAGCGGTCGAAACATATTTCTCTTCGTGAAACACTCTCAAATGCCCGTCCGGTGTTCAGGTCAATAATAAATTTAGCGGCAATTAACCCGGCCATTGGGAGCGATTGCAAATCATATCTGGAGATTGTAAAGATATCGTTAAAAATTACCTCGCATTGTATTGTTGGTGTGTGGTATAAATGAAAGAATTGCGTAGGTATTTAAAGATTTTTATTAAAATGGTTATATATGGTAACACCTTCTTTTAACTAATATCATGTCAATAGCATTGTACAAAACATTTGCCATACAATTAGTTTTTAATTATAATATTACTTATACGGTATACCATTTGGCAAGGGCTTTATTGATTTTAATTAAAAAAAAACAGTCATTTGACAAATATTGAAAAAAGGATCAATATGAATATCACTAACTAAACTAGTTTTAACACAAAACCTAACTGTTGAACCGATCATATGAATTCATTGCATTTAAAAAATAAAACTTCAGATACAATTAATGTCAATAAGAAAAATATAGGTAACCCCTACCCGATATGATATGATGGAACTTAATGTACCTAGTTTGGTCGGAAGAAGTCTGACATAACCCATGGTCCTATTAAGCGCGTTGTATCCTATAAGGATATCCCCCACTCTAGAAATGGTTGTACACCAACCCGTATCATCTTTTCCCTTAAACGCCTTCGAACGGGCAGACCTCAGTTTAATTAGAAGAGAATCTTATACTGTAGCCCAGTACGCCCCCACCAGATTTATAGCAGTTGCCTCAAGATAAACATCCATTAATTAAAAAAATATTATTTAATGAGTCCAAATCGAGTTCTGAAGCGCTCGCCGTGTGGGGAAACTAATTTGTTTTGCGTCACGATCGATTTTAATTTAATTTATTGATGGAGTTTCGATGTTTTGATCTTGGCATGCCTAATGCACTGGAAGATCGTCAGTGTTCTTATGATTGTATGTAGTTCGTATATGAAGGTGTACAGTCGACAAGAAAAGTTAATTATATTAAACTTAGAGCTTTCTTACTATAAGTGGACGAAAGGGGACAAAAAGCTTTCTTTCTAAAAGAAGACGAAAGAGGACGAAGAAATATTAGAATAAAAGGAATTTAAATGTAATATTTTCGCGTTATGATTTTTTTTTTGAATATTAAAATGTTTTTTTGTATTTGAATGCACCTGTTGTTTGTAGTTGATACTATATAAATCGAAATTGGCGCTTAATTAAATCGATGTAGTTCCTATATTCATCCTATCTGATTATATTATAATTACTATGATAATATTATATTAGCATATATCTCCTTTCTCTTACTCGTATACGGATATTGCTTGAAAGAAGTTAACGTTTCTCTCGTAAACATTCTTACACTCAAATGTACCAATATCAACGAAAACCAGTAAATAGTAAATTAAAAACAAATTATGATTGTAAATAGTAAAAATATAAAGACGATAAAACCAATACTGTGGACGCATCATCGATTCAATTACGCGCCGGACCACACAAGATATTAAGTGGCCCTTAAACGTATTGCGTAAACGGACACTATAATTTTATTTCCATTACATTCTTGTCTAAGATAAATCATAATTACCCGGAAAGACTTTGAATTAGTCGTTTCGTAATTTCTCTGTATGGGGAACTATTCTTAATACAATTTAATATTTAATCGATATCTGTTACAATTATATTATAATACTCTTATACTTAGTAAGTAAATTGTAAGTAAGTATTGTAAATCCTAAAGTAATACTATTACTTTTATTTCAACATTTATTTACATTTATATCAACTAAAGATACTTAAAATTTAAAGTGATGCGTTTCAAACTAATTAATACTATGATATTCCTGTCGTACTTCATTAGAAAAAAAAATATCCTTAAGATATTAGTTAGGTACTTAAGAAGACCCGACTTAAAACCTATTTGATACTATGAAATTTTCCTATCGTGTCTCCGTTAAAAATGTACAATATAAGAGAATTTCTAAAAACGTAGGAATTAAAATTTGGTTCACGCTTTCTTGCAAAGCGACACGACTGAAAATTTGAAATTCAATCCCGAGAAATTCAAGGATACGCCCGCTCGGCTTGCCGAATGCCGAAACGGAATAAATCCAACGGTTCAACAAACCCGGCGACGACAGTTTTTGCCCCAAACTCTCTATACTTCTTTTTTGAACCTCAATTATTTGCAGCTTTTTATTCCGCGCTATTTCGCCGGGTTGCAACTGAAATTGTTTACACGATTTATGTGTTAAAATGTTTAGTTAAATGTTCGAGTTGGTGACAACGCAATCACCTGCGAAAATTCCCGCTAATGATAGCCACGCTTTTACAACGTAGAAATAACGTGAAAACTTATTTACGCTCACACCAAAACTCTTTGTCTAAGAAAATGTGTAGGAGGTTTTCAAAGATTTTTATACTGCTGATATTGTAGTTGCTTTTTTGTTTCCCGATCAAACCAAAGATAGCGATATAGCAGACCTTTCTCAGCGTAATTCCGAGCGCCCTTTCGAGATAATCGAACTTACAGATAATTAATTCATTAAACTCAAATCGAGAATCGAACAATTCGCATAGGAAATCTTTACAACTCTTAATTGAAGTCAAATGGTGGCTCGTGAGTCAGATAATCGCTGTGCCGTTAATGATTTCAATTTAGAAGGGCATTTCGTATGTTTCAGAGTAAATCACTGGCTTGTACTTAGCTAATGAGTGATTGATCTCAACAACAAATGCACACCTGGCTTATTAGCATAAATATTTTGCAATTAAGACGCTTTTTAGTAGTACGTGCTCCATCATTCATTAAATTTTATTGGTCGTGTTGCAGGCGTCCTTTTGATTATTGTATTAATAAATGTTAATGGACGGAATTATAGTAACCAAATAAATGTAAATGACAAGTAAAACAACATTCAGGACGAAATATCGGTTGTTGGAATCAACTGATACATTATAATGCGTTTTATACCCTAACTTCAATATATTTATCTCAAAACATAGACGAAGGGAACCCAAAAAAAGCTCCGGATTGTCAATTCAAAAACAAACATTAAGGTCCCTAAAATTCGCAAAATAAGACGATCGCATCAGACTGTATAAAGGATGAAAGAGGACGCGGGGTGCCGCAGGGGGCTGCGCTGGGACCAGTTACAGAAACAAAGAGTGCCTGGTACGTCGTCGAAGTCCGTATATCAATCTTGTTGCGTCAACTGTCCTGCCCAAAACGTACGGCGAAAAAACGCACCCACAAAAACGAGCTGAAAAAGAAATACGACAATGAATCGCTTACTGTGAGAAGTGCCAATTAAAATTTGATAGATAGAAAGCGGTTTTCGGATGTCGACTTCATGAACAACGATTTAGGGCTCCTGATTTAAACGCTTATTATACTTAAGTCTTAAGACTTTTATAAATATGTAATAAGTGGGTTATCTCCGATTTTACTTTATAATAACTCTTACATTCGTTACTTTCAGTCGTAAATACAGAATATTGAAATGCTTTTGAAGTTATTCGTAATATACTTTTATATATAATATTTACAAAAAAGTATGTATATTTAATTTATCTGTTATCTAGTTGCCATTACACAAGCTGAGATGAGCGTGCGACTACATATCGATATGTCTAAAATTAGTGTCCTGATATTATTGTAATGATATACTATATACTACATACTAAACAGTAACAGTTCATTTCTATATTAATACTACTTAAAATATAACTTACCGCTTGGCGCAGTGATAGCACAATCGCTTTCTGCGCGAAGGGTCGTGGGTTCGATCCCCACACCGGAAAAATATATATGTGATTTACATTTGTATTTTCTGGGGTATGTAGTTTATCCGTTATCTAGTTATGGCAACACAAGCTCTGCTTAGTATGGGACTAGATGGCGCTGTGCATAAGTGTCCTGAAATATTAAAAAAAAAACTTCTAACGGTCTCATATAGTCTGATAATTGATAATTAATTAATTTATTTTTTACCCAGGAAAAGTGATTCGGTACAGCATAGTGTCCGAGGATATCGGAAAACATTTCACCATAGAACCTCATACGGGAACCATCAGGACTTCGGGGCAGCTTGATAGAGAAACCACGCCCTCATTTTTGCTTAACGTTCGAGCTTCTAACACTGGAAATACTGGAACTTATGATCAGACACAGGTAAATTATGTGTTTTATTTTTATTGTATAATTTAACAACAATAAAATCGCTTTATGGCAATGTGTACCAACTTGAATGTTATACGTCTAACGGCCAAATACTCATACGTAAATTAAATTTAAGCGCGTCTTCAGACTCATAATTTTGACAGAATTGTATGAACTGTCAAATCGGACCGGTTTAAGTTGTACTTAAATTTAAGTTGCGTTTCAGTATTCTGGCATAAGTCTTTTATAGATTACATTAACACAAACTTGAGGTGATGCCACTTCAAGAAGATTCTGAAGCTTGTGGTAGAAAAAAATTGTTATATCTAATTTGTAATTTATTTCGATTAGAAGAATAGGTTCCAAGTGACTGTTGTAAATACCGATAGTACCGATAGTAGTTGATTCATTAGCATCACTATATATAGCCTAGTCGTATGAATTCTTCTGACTTTAATAATTACTTGGACTTTAGGTCCAAATCACCTTAGAAGACGTAAACGACAACGCACCGGAATTCGGCACTTCATCAGTGAAGGTCTCAGTAGCGGAGTCAGCAGCAGTTGGCTCTATTTTATATGCTGCTAAAGCGTATGATGAAGATGAAGGGAAGAATGGTCAAGTCACGTACAGTTTGCTCTCAGCCAGCGGACCTGTGAATACTTTCGCCGTGAATCCCCAACATGGTCTGGTAACGTTGTTGAGGTAAGCTGATAGTTTGGCTAATCTATCTATCTAACTATATCTATATCTATACATATAATAAAAATATAACGAGTCGCTGTCTGTACATGGAAGATATACGAAACAAAAAAATATTATAGGAGACCTTTATTAACGCAATAGAACCCAAAACAATGATTTTTGAAATTTTTGTCTGTTTGTCTGTTTGTTTGTGCACGCTTATCTCAGAAACGGCTTACCCTATCTAGATAGGGTTTTCAATGATATATTGTGGTAAGCTTCACTTAACATTTAGTGTTTAATTCATGTCAATCGGGTGATAAATAAAAAAGTTATGGCAATTTAAATAATCACGTTGAACTTGCTGAACTTTTGTTGGCGCGGGTTAGGCATTTTCAAAAATACTTCCCAAAGTCACTTTTCTACGCGGGCGAAGTCGCTGGCACAGCTAGTTATTAAATAAACCTAAACAATAATAAAAGTCACAAAAAGACTACATGAAGAAAAACTTGTAGCGACCTTGTTGTAACTAGTTTTAATTTAACGTTTATTTTTTAATACGGCATATAACACACTGCTCTCTGATTGGTTGGTGTTGACAGTTATTCAACCAATCAGAGCGCACATGGCGTTTGGTTATTGCTTACTTACTATTTTACGCGTGAGTTCGGTAAGTTAATAAATTTGCGAGAATGTGGTCGTACAATAATACAATTTATCTCCCGTTTAGAATTCTACGAAGGCAAATAGATTTCCTAGGAAATTTATAAACTTGCTGTTCTTGTTATCTTCCTGACATGTATACAACTTGCCTACATCTAACCATAACGTAGTGAGTTTTGGCGGGAATCTAATGGCGTCTATTTGTAATCTCGATTGAATATTCCTTTTTTGGTGGCAGGACGAAACGACTGACTGACTCGACTAAAGACGACTTGATGACGATTTTACTTGACTCATATTTACTTTTATCTTGACCACGTTGCCTCTTATTACATTGATATTGGCAAAAAGCTAGACGCTAATGCCATAATATAAGAAAGAAGAAAGAAAGAACCATAACGTAGTAGGTATTTAAATTAACTATAATACATTACTGACATTACTGGGCTTAAGATCTTATGAGTCTTAACAGTTCTTGTGACTCAAAGTGGGGAGCGTCGTTGTAGTGCACCCCTGCCCGGAGCAAAGTTCTGGGTAGCACTACATTGGTTATGGGCTGGCGTTTCTCTTACCATCATGAGGGCGTAAAGCTCGTCACCACTTTAAAGTATAAAAATAAAAATAATACTTAAAGATGCTTGTGCTACTCTCTAGAATAGAAACTTTACAGGAGAGCGTAGAATTCGAATTGGTCTCAAAACTGCATCTATAAGTGTAAGTGTGTAATTTACGTTTTTAAAATGGTTGAAAAAAAAAAACGATTTTGTATTTCTTTTCACTGTGAATAAGTAAATTATAATAAATAAAGCTCATTTTTAGTTAAAACGCTAAATGGCATTTTTGTGGGATACAATATTTTTC
>DWAJ01002909.1:0-16073 GCA_018238005.1 Eurema mandarina
CTAAGGCGGTCTAAGTTTAGCGAAGGTTTATTAATTTCTGATCATACAACAATGCAGTGTGATCACAGTGTAAAATGTCAAAATATATAGTACTCATGTAGAACAAAGTTTAACACTATTATTATTAGATACTAGCTGTTGCTCGCGACTTCGTCCCCGTCGGATCTATTTCTATTATTATGTTATAGTGAGTCAATCTTAGAAGATAGACATATACTGTCGCGGACTTTTTTTAGGTCATTTAAAGAGGAATAATTCTTTCATTCATATTATTTTTGTATCTTGAACCGTTTTCGCAGCGCACGCAAAGAAAGCCCTCAAAGATGAATAATTTTCCCCTTTTTTTCCACATTTTCCATTATATCTTCGCTCCTATTAGTCGCAGCGTGATGTTATGTAGCCACAAGCCTTCCTCGATAAATGGTCAATTCAATAAGAAAAGAATTTTTCAATTCGAACCAGTAGATCCTGAGATTAGCGCGTTCAAACAAACAAACAAACAAACACTTCAGCTTTATATATTAGTATAGATAAGGTAACTTGAACTGTTTTATACAGCGCACGCAACAGCGTTCAAATATGAATAAATGCCTCGTTTAATGCTTCTCTCCTAGTGATCACACAATTATATTAAAGCCAAGAAAGAAAGAGAATAAAGACAAAATTAAGAATTAATTTGTAATTAGGTTATTCTATTGTCGTACCCTTCAAAAGCCTTTGTGTAGAGATAATAAAAACGTTTTTATTTTATTTTTATTGCAAAGAAACTCTTTAGCCTTCAAGTTATAGATTATAAAGTTACCTTAACAAATAAAAACAATTTATATACTACTAGCCGTATCCCGCAGTTTTACCCGCGTTGTTCCTGTTCCCAAATAATTCCGGGATACAAAGTCTACCTGTATGCCAAATTTCAGACAAATCGATCTAGTAGTTTCTATGTGAAAGAGAAACAAACATACACTCAGAAAGTTTCTCATTAAAAATAGTATGATAAGATTGAAATATAATAGCATTCATATTACACTATAGTTAGCGCGACAATGTATCATACTCCCCCTTGGTTGAAGTCGGGTAAATACTAAACAGTCAATAATAAAAACTCCAACATATGGCGCGTGCGCATCCCTTTTGACGCCGACACCTGAGGGAGCGGGGTTTTTGAATTTTCACTTTTATTATGTACATATAAAAAAATTCTGGAAGCTTCTTCAATCTACATACTTTATAATTTTCTAATACACTTATTTATTCATTTATTTATTTATCTGTAGTAATTATACAATAAATTTTCAGTATTATGATAATGACTGAACGAGATAGTAACCCAATATAGTGTACATAGTATCCTATTTATATATACATATATCTATACTAATATATAAAGCTGAAGAGTTTGTTTGTTTTTTTGTTTGAACGCGCTAATCTCAGGATCTACAGGTTCGAATTGAAATTTTTTTTTATTTAATTGACCATTTATCGAGGAAGGCTTTAGGCTACATAACATCACGCTGCGACTAATAGGAGCCAAGATATAATGGAAAATATCGAAAAAACGGGGAAAATTATTCATCTTTGAGGGCTTCCTTTGCGTGCGCTGCGAAAACGGTTCAAGATACAAAAATAATATGTATGAAAGAATTATTCCTCTTTAAATGATCTAGAAAAAAATCCGTGACAGTATATGTCTTTCTTCTAAGATTGACTCACTATAACATAATAATAGAAATAGATCCGACGGGGACGAAGTCGCGAGCAACTGCTAGTATTTAATAAACGTACTGTATGGTTTCACCACGGCTTTAGATATAGCAACGGTTTTACCCGCGTATTTTTAACCCGTAGCGAAACCGGGGTAAAAAGTACCCTATATAGTTAACCGGGGTCCATTCTACCTACCTATACACCAAATTTTATTCAAATAAATTTAGTACTTTTAGCCTGAAACAGCAACAAACATACATCTTAACAAACTATCGCTTATAATTTTAGAAGGATATGCTGACTATCAAAATGAAAACAATAGTTTAAGGTATCAAAATAAAAACAAAATAGTCAAGGAAAACCGAATGGCGGCACTCCCTCAGGTGCTCGCCTGTCAAAGGGGATGCGCGCGCGCCGACATATGTCGTGATGTTTGATACAATTTAACCGACTTGGGAAAGGAGAAGCTATGTTTCAAGAGGTTTAATACCACCCTTCTTTACATAGTATTAAATGAAGTCGATTTTTTCTCCCTATTAATGAGTAGCTAAATCTTTAAAACTACGCAACCGATTTTCATGCGGTTTTTATAAAATAGAATGATTTAAAAGGAAGGTTTATGTGTAGTATACATGCATAAATACAGGGTGGCTAATATATGGGAGAAGTAATAAAAAAAGAAATACTAAAAAAGTATTCTGAATAACTCAATTTGTAAGTAAATAATTTATAATTTAAAAATGTTTTTTCATGTTTCCATTGTTGTTCCCATTGGAGCTATGGGTATGTTATATATATTTTCATTTTATGAAGTTTATAAACAATAAAATTATTAACACCTAAATATTATTTCGGTATAACGCGGACATTTCCATGGAGCATAGCTAGTCATCATACATAATTCATAATTAAAAATATTTTTCAAAATAACCCAAAAACTACAACATTTAATAATACATACTTGAATAAAAGTAGGTAGTTACCATTTAAAACAAAAAAGGTAAGACCATAACACTTCTCTTGTGGAGTCGGTTAAAAAGGTATCAACTAAAACATATGGCCCGTGCCCATTCGTTCCGATAATATCTGAGGAAGCATTTGTTTTATCGCTCAACTAGTGTTCCGCCCGGCGTCTCTCGAGCTACGAATACTAGAAAAAATACTTTTATTAAGTACTTAAACACGTCACGACATATCGTAATTCGTTTCGTAATTTCGTTGCCTGTTTGTCTGTGAACAGATTTATCGAACATACCCACGACCGGTAGAGTAGAAAGAAAAATATGTATTTATTTTTAAAGGTAAAGTATGTATACGTATTTCATTCGTTGTCTAGTTGATCGACATTGACATCCACGCCGATGGTGTATCCAGAACGTGATGGTAGAGCTACCACTGAGGTGAATCGAGTCACCTTACGTGATGGTATCACCCTTTCTCATGAAGCAGAAAAGCGTCAAGTACTAGAACTAAAGTCCCTTTTTTCCTTTCCGCCATTTTCCTTCCTCTAATTTCTTATCTCATATCCTTCTTTAATCTAAAAGACGGCAACTCATTCGTAATGCACTTAGCTTTGCTATTATCCGTGGTTGGAGGTGGTCACTTACGATTGGACGTGGTTACTCCTAATTACATATAAAAAGTATGAAAGAACAAAAACATTGTATTAATCAAGATTATGTCCACGCTTTTACGTAATTAAAAATACTAACTGTATTTTTAGAAACTCAAAAACCTAACAGGAAGCCTAAAACATAATTTCCATTATTCAAAGATCATGTCATTCCAATGAATAGACCAAGTAAATTCGCCATACTAAGGGGTAATTTTGTAACCTCAAACAACATATGGTAGCAGCAGACGCGGTACCAACTGTCGTGGCAGCTATCTCACTCGCTCCACCTTCAATTGCATACAAATGAAAGAGACACCCGAATCATTAGTTTAAGTTTTTGAATTGCAAAGAATTATTGACACGTGCTCCGGAAAAGAGGGTAGGCTTAGACGCGAATTTGATGTTCGACAGGATATTGGATATATTGAGATGGATTAAGGGACGATTGATCCCTGGACAGAGAAATGGGAATATATTAGCCGTAGCTGGCGGGGGTTAAGACCATTTTACGTAGTTAGTGTTAAGGGCACTTAACACACGTTTTTTTGGACATGGTAACGTATTTTTTCAGAATTACAGCTATGTATGATGAATGATGAATATATGTCGATATCCACGAGTCAACATATTCCACAGTATGAAGCGAATAACAATGGACGAATGAGTGACAACGGAAATAATAATATCAACAGCGCACTATCTGGTAAGTCGACAGCTTGTAACTGAAAAAATAATAATTAAAAATGTTCAAAAATTAAAGAATATAACTATTATATTGTTAAAGGATGTGGATCTAACAGCGATCAGAAACAAAGCGGTGGCACATTTACCAACGCGCAGAAGCTTCGATTTGGATCGTCAGTTGAATTTAAATTGAACACAGGTAATCCTTACTAAAATTTAAAAAACGAAAGATTGTGAGGAAGTATGGATGTTTGTTGCTATTTCAGTAATAACTACTGGATAGATTTGGCTGAAGTTTGGTAAACATTTTAGACTGTGCTTAATTTTTACATTTTGTTTAAAAAACAATTCTGTATATGAAGTGATCATCAACGCCGCTCATAAGTTTTGCCACGGGGTAATATCGCGAGACACTGTTAGTATAGGAATAAATATACATTTCTATTTGCTATAATATATTTCTCGTTTATTATTAGGACCAGTCGATATATATTATATTGGTATAAAAAATTATTTTTAATAAATGTCCATAGTCTATTTTACCAAAAATCCGATTAGTATTAATTAGATTTCATACGTTACAGGGGAAACCACGCAATCACCGCTATCGCCGTTATCGGTGGGCGACTCGTGCGGCGAAGACGTGCTCGAGGACGAGAGGCCGCGGTTACAGCGCGCGCAAGGACCGTCCAAGAAGACATTCAAGTTCCGACGCAGTAGGAACAGCAAGCCTGACGTATGACCACTATTAATTATCTACGCTACATCTCTATAAAAAACTAGCGGAACCGACAGACTTCGTTCTGTCAAAAAATTTCCCGCCAATTATTTGATCGTCGTAAAAAGCACCCTTCAATGAACATTCAAAACATAATTCGCCAAATTGGTCCGGACGTTGCCAAGATATGCACTTACTAAGTGTATTCTAAAGATATATCTAAAAAATCATTCATGTAGGTACGTAACTTCGAATGGATATTATACCTATCGGTTCAGATTTGTTAGTTCTAAGAGTTAGAGAATCCTAACCTGCAAAATTTACTTGGTACGTTTAGTACAAACACGAAATTATTTACTTTAATATTATTCAATATTATAAATTTTATCTAAATCTACCCTTACAATAGTTCAATAATTCAATAATTTTCCTATCTAATTTCAATATATTTCTAAATTAATATAGATGTCGCAAGTGAGGCTAGAATCAGACTCGTGCTCGTCGCCGGCGCCGCGCCGCCTGCTGCCGCCTGCGCACGCGCACGCGCACACGCACACCGACACTTCGTACGATAGCGAGATCTCGCAGACTTCTTCCACTTCGGGCTACAGGTATATCTACTATAACAGTGCGTAATGCCTTATAAATAGTAAATAAGGCAAAATTTTTACTTACCTATGGAATAAAAACTACGGTTTCTTTTGGCCTGTGTGCCCAGTTGCACCAAAAATAATTTTGGTTAAAATCAATTTGTCATATTGTGAAGTATGGTACATTATTATTATTTATTATCTCTAAAGCAGTTAAAACTTGGAAGGACATAATTTTCTTAACAAATACCTTCAATGGGGGTGAAGTAACGTAAAAAACTGTATAGGGAAAGTTACAGTCTTCAGGCGTCTATGTCGGAGTCGCCGGCGCCGCGGTCGTGCGCCGCCACGCCGCGAGCCAGCCCCGACGGTAAACCGCCCTTCGTATGTACCGCTATTCCCTTATTAACCCCTCTCCCCTCCGCTCTTAGCTCTTCTTCCTCGCGCTTTTTTATTTTCATCTGGCAATCCATAATATAACTGGCCATCTTATAAAAGTTTAGTCTAATAAAAAAATAACCGATATTACTCGTGAGTCGTGGATATACAAGGATGATACCTACGTCAGCCATTTTGTCTTTTTACTACTTTTGTTGCAGTAACTCTAATAACTTTCTTAGAATCATTACTTTTTAGCCATGCATGCAAAATAATTTAATATTAATTATTTTATTTTTATGATATGTTAGTCCTAATCTTGATGAGATATTTCTAATGCATACAATAATATATTTTACAGCATCTTTAAGTTGCGATTCGATGACGTCTTCAGCCGAACGTACAGCTTTATTGGGAGCTGCTAGCCAACATACTCTTGTTTTAAGTGGTGAACTTCGAGATGAAGATACACTACTATAATAATTAATTAAAACTATTCCATATAGTAACACTTCTACTGTTCTATTGTTTGGAGATTTGACACAGTTACCGAATACCAATCTATGATCAATATAATGTTTTACGGTCAATTTAAAAAACTATCTACTCGATATTGTTAGTTTAAAGTACACCAAAATACGTTAAACAATGTCGCCGTAGTGATTATATATTTTAAGATCAACTAATCGTATTATTTATATATTTGTCATCAATGTTATAAAAATATAGACTAATATCTATTTTGAGTACTAAAAATGTTAATCAGTTCCTCTTTAAAATTAATTTAGTAAAATAGTCAATTTTAAGATAAAACCATTATTTGATGATCCATTCTTTCATTTTATGTGTTAGGTGAAGGTTTGTTATAAATTTTATTGTTTATAAGCAAAAATGTTACAAGATTATAGAATTATTTAGTAGTTATACATGATTATTATGAAATAAACTTTGTAGATTTTATAATAAAAAACCTTTTTTAATTTTCCGTCTTCATAAATTAATGAAAAGCAAATGTAAAGTATGAAAAATAATTTAATTCAGTCGTACAATGAAATTACAATTATGGTTCCTTACAAGCTAAAAATGGTTGAATAGCTACTTGAACATCATGATCTAATGGGATGTCATGAATATATTTGGAAAAAGTAATAACAGTTTTATAAATACTGCGTTTTACAGAAGATAGGAGAGCCGCTTTAGTTCTTATTGCTAAACTATCGTTAAGTACTTGTTTTCTTGGCACCAGGCCTGGTTTCGATAACTTCTCCAAATTTTGTTTCAGACTTACAAAAGCTGATAAAACAACAGGTATATCATTTTGAACAACTCCATATTTGTCTTCTTTTAATGACACAGCTACAATATGAGCTAAGCCTTCACATATCCAAATTACAGGTGGTGCTTGAAGTAAGATGAATTTTAATTTTGTATCGAGAAGCTCACCAAAGAAATAGTGAATACCAGGTTTCTGGCAAAGTCTTTGCAGGAATTTATTGAATTCTTCTTTAATTGCAGTTACAACAGTGCTCTCAATTTTCTCTTTATTTTGATTCTTAATGTCTAGTGCTTGTGGTGACTGTGCCATATTGCGCAATGTTCCAGACAAACCATAAGGAGATGAAATGGGTGAAATATTATTTAAAGGTTTCTTTGAGCTTAAATCATTAATACCAGATACATTATTTTCACCATTAATACTTTCCAAATCCTTATTAAATTCCTTAATTATAATTAGGCATTTCTCAAGCAAATTATTCCAGTTTCTCGGATGTCCACCAGGTTGAGATAAGGTAAAAATCTGAAGTCTTCTTACAGGATCTGTCATGGCCAAAATTCTTAAGTCTTGTGCACCAAGAAATCCACTAAATTGTGATCTTTGCGACAGGGCACCATACAGGGTCAAACTCTTTTCAGATTCAATTGGGAATTTCATAGGTTCTGTAAGCACTATGTTGAACACAGTTCTCATTGTATTAACAGATACAAAAAACAGACTTGCATAAAACCACAGCCCTATCCAAATTCCTGTGCTTAGCATATTTATTATATTATCTAAAGGTGGATCTTCAAGATAAACACTATATACTTCTGAGACAACAGTTCTTGGTCTACTACCCCATAAATAATAAAATAAACAATAATAAGATACTGGTTTGATAGAGTTATTAAAACCCTTTGATAGAACATTACTAATCACCAATTTCATTTGTTGGAACTTATCTTGATATACATGTGGGAAAGTCAATACAGTTTTGTTAAAAATATGAGCACTTAAGAAATAATACAGTCCAACCCACATGCCTCCAAGTTGTAGAAACAAACTTTGTTCATTTAAACACTGACCGTCACTTTTGTCACATGCTTTTTTTAAAACATTATAGTTGCTTTTAGCCAGTGACGAATACAAACTCATGGTGAAGTATCCATTTAAAGCATATAGAAGGGTAAACACCAGGTTTTGTAAGGTAAAAATATTCAGGAACATAGAGAATCGAGTAAAGTACTTTGGCACAGGCGTCGTATAGTATTTACCATAAATAAATGCTTGAAAAAATGATACTAGTGAAAGGAGAATTACATTCAGGCCCATTTTCCAACTGAATATATCTTGAAAGGTTGAAATAATCCATGATATCGGATGAATTAGATCTATTTGAATGGCAAAAACTAATACTATTGCAAGAAATGATTGAAGACCTATATCCCACAAAACTGCACGCACCAGTCTTTCCGAAAATATTTCACTTTTGTCTTCCATAACGGCAGCCGGCGTCTACTTAGGTTATGAAAAGTTTTAACCGTTTGTACTTTTGACATAAAGATTCGAATATGACTTTATCGAACACTTAATTAATGGTATAAGTTAATAGATTGAATTAAATTATGAACAAAAACAAAAACAATCCTGACTGGGCAGAAAACTGTTGCATTTTGAATTTTAAAATTTAAATGGTATAACTTTATGACAATTGACAATTCAACAGATGTTAGGTCAATGTCATTGTTTTTTTTTATAATTTATTTCTTGTCCATAGATACAAAGTCCTTCAGTCGCAATCTTATAAGTTTTTCTTTCCTTTCTTCCGTTTCTTTCTGCCTTTCGTAAAGTGATAGTGAACTTTACGAAAAACCCCGACGAATCTTGGAGCAATATGCAATTCTTCATTTCTTGGACACTTATTAGCTAATTTACTGCATGATTTACTATCACAATCGAAAATTAAATCACTTTAATATGCACCAAAAAACGAATATTCAATCGAGATTACGAATAGACGCCGCCAGATTCCCGCCAAAACTCATTTCTAGGTGAAATGGCAGTGTTGTGCTGCCGCCTGCCACAAATTTGCCAATATCTTAGACTGCATGTTCGTTGGCTTTTTTCATAATAATAATACACAATTGAGAGCTAATAATCAAAATTGAATATTAACATTACATAAAAAACTTATTGTACTATTAAAACTAAGTATTAGGCGGTATTTTTTTTATATCGCTCTTCGAAATTGGATGAGATGAAATTCATAGGTCTACTTCCATTTCGAATGAAAATTGTAGAACATGCTGTGGTTACTGATAACTGTCAAACTATATGACATTTGTAGTTATATCTGTAGTGAACATAATTCATTTTATATTTTATTTATTTATATACGTAGGTGCATATTTGTGACTTGAAGTGAAATTATACATACAATTGTAAAGTACAGACGTTCTTATATGATTATTACAATGCGAACAGAATAGACGTAATTGTTGTTTCGTACTTTTACGAAGTTAGCGCAGGCAGGCCTATGAAAAGGTGCGGCATAGTCTAAACTATCACCTGCATTTGTCTTGTTAATTGTGCCCTACATTTTCTTACCTTTACAAATGGAAGAAAGTTGTGTGTTAAATTTATTTCTTTTTAAAGGAGTGACTTAATACCTAACGTCCCGAGATTCTGTTTAATATGGTGTTAATATAAAAAACTGTTATGTATACTTTGATAGAGATCTTTTTAAGCCTAGGAGTGCTTGCCACTCTTGTCACCGTTCTTTCGGCTTGTGTTTGCGGCTGCAAGAATTCTAATCAGAAGTAAGTTTTTTATTTTTCCATTTTTTCATGAACACATAACTTTTACATAATTTTCCTTGCACTTCCAGCATTAGTCATAATAATAGTTACACATCGCATACATATAACTTGAAATTTAAAACAATATTAAATTGTTTTGTGCAAATAGTTTTAAGTTTTCATTAGCTTATATTCTTTTCTATAGAAAAATGTAGTTTCAGTTTAAGTATAGTATAAATGATACATGTTATATTTAACAGAAGTGAGTTGGTCGGCACAGCCGGAGTGGTCAAAATCCATTTGGATGAGGAGGCCCCATCTCCCACACCGACCACTCCAGCATCTATTAAGCGGTTTGTCTTAGAGTCGGCATGCCCTTATTTTGAAACATAACTCCTCATGGGCTAACATAGATTTTTGATCTATCTTATTAACCAATTGATGTTGTAACTATTAAAGTTATTTAAGCTTATATTTAACTCTGGGATATTAATATATGTGCCTTTTTATTTTTTATCATAGATAAATTATTAATAATCATCTATAACACTAAGCTTGCAATTTCTTTTCTTTTTCCTTACTAATTTTTTAAATGTTTCTTGTGCTCAAATAACTTTATCATACTTAATACTGTAAATTTTTTAATGTATAAAAATAAATATGCAGATTTTTTGTCAATTATCACTTTTAATCTTACACCACAAGCAGTATATTGATTTCTTATTGAAACAGAAATTTTAAGATTAACAAATGTAATAGAACATATTAAGATCTTATTAACTCTTAGCTGTAGATGACATTTTCTGTTAAAGCAGAATTTATGATTTACATTTACCTGCATGAAAAACTACTTATCTTCCTTACTAAGCTTTCCATTGATTTCTACTTATGATTATGTGTAGTGTAGTTTGTAATTAATCAGTTTTACATTCTTTAACATTTTATATGACAGTGTTGATTTAATTTCTCATTAAAACATAAATGTATTTAGTATCTACAAGCAATGTTATTTCAATGGGTACCCAGCAGTACTTTCTTCATTCTTAATTCATATTTTATTTGTGATCAAGTACTTCAGTGAAATGTTATGAATACCATAACACAGAATAGTATAGCTTAATAAAAGTGATTTTGTTTTCATATCCTTTATAGTTTTGGAACTTCAACAATAAAGACTCTTTGTTATAATTACAGTACAGATATGGATACTGTTACAAATCTGTATTATGTATAGTATATTTTGTAATACATTTAAACTAAATTAAACTAACAGGGCTTCAACACAGAATAGCCAGAGAAGCCTTCCAGAAATTCCACATCCAGTTGGCAGACATGATAGTGGGGATACAGCATCAGAAATATATGCAACTGTCAACTTAGATGATGGTAAGTCCCCACTCCCCATTAATTCAATAAAGAGATGAACACTAAGCCTATTTGTTTTAGAATGTTAATCTTGACAACTGATCTCATTAGAAAAAAGTAAATATTTTCTATAGTTCTACCATCTCTTAAAAATACTGTAACTAGAGTTGTGTGCTTTTGTTGTAAAAGCAATTAGAATGGTGTTTTTAATACAAAAAATCAATACCTAATTAAGGGCAATAATTTCAACACAATAATATGTATTATAATAATAGGAAAGCCTATAGAAAATGAATCATAAGGAAAACTAAAAGTACTTGAAATTTGCTAACTAATACAATACATCAGCGGACTCGCCCTATCTTCAATCAGTTGATACTTGACATGCTTGACTCAGAAATCAAAGGCCTCATTTTCAAGAGCCCTAATAAAAATTAATGTATATTTAAGAGTAAAATCTTTTAAGAGATTCATTCGTTAGTTAGTTTAAAAGAGTATTCATAAGCATTCAGATTTCAGAAGCATTGATTGAGCATTTTGCAAAATGCTACAGTTCTCAAGAATTTTGATATCAAAAATATTAAAAAAATCGGGCTGAATTTTATTTTACATATTATTAGTAAAGATTAATGGGTATAATTAAATGCACTCGGAAAAATGGAAAATTTATTGATGGCATCATACAATTTACTGCATTTTATCAAAGTTCAAAATATGAAACCATAACTGCTACTGTTATAAATGCAATACATATTTTATCAGTAGAGATCGGAGATAATAATCTTGATGGATATCAGCGAATGTGGTAATGGATACATCAAAGTTCCGATTGTCGGCATGCTTTGTTCAGGGTGAATTGTGTTTATGATGGAATTCGCGTTTCAATCGATCGATATATCAACAGAAATAATGATTATATCGATATCTTTTCGATTCTAGGAAATAAAGCTATCGCAACAGCGTCGTCAAGCCGAGATCATCCGTACGAGCATGCGTACGCTAAATTGCAGAATGAAAGTCACAATATGTAAGATTTTACATTATACATAATTTCTGAATGTCGTATTTATTGCTAATCGCTATTTACTAGATTGTCTTATTTAAGTTATTTGTAATATCATTTTGAATCAATACCATACTAAAAAATGAGTAACTAAATTAGTAAACCGCTAATATTATTGTTCTTTAGAAAACTTAGTTTGTTTATTAATTATTATGAAATTCATTACAATTCAGTCTATTTTAGGAAAGTTGCAAATGAGCCCTATACATCATAGTTAGAAATATTGATAAGTAATGTAATAATCGTTAAATACCACTTTATCTATACATATTAATAGATGCATTGTTCTCGCAAGATACGAAGACTGCTTATTGACCTTTTATTTTAAGGTCACACATGCATTACCTAATGCCTTTTTGTGAAAGATATTGTCAAATCATTATAACATCGTGACAAACCGCGACATGGAATGTTGCTTATAATATGTTCCGTTAGACGAAAAATATCTAGAAACAATCATATTATATACCTATTAAGTGATGTATATTTTAATCAGAAATATGTATAATTAGTATGTATTATTCATATTTCATAGTAATGATTAGTTAATAGATAGTTCGTCAATGGGCGGATCAAATTGTTAGAATAGACAGTTTGCCACACAATAAAATAGATCGAGCGGCGATAATTACAAATACCAATATAATTGCACGATTTTCGTCTTCAAAACAGGTTGCTGTTTTTTATTGTAGTTTATTTTTAACTGACCTCAAAAAAGGATAATGTTTTCAATTTGACCGTATATATTATGGTTTTTTTTAGAACCGTTGAAATTACGAATGACGAAGGCTCTGAAGTGGAAATACAAATAGATGAGCGAGAAGCCACACCATCCGCAGCAGGTATAGTAGTAGAATCCTCCTGAATTACTCTACCTGATCAAAAAAAACAGCAGGAAAATCAGTTGCATAGTTTTAAAGATTTAAGAATACATACGGACAGACAGAAGAAAGCGACTGTGTTTTATACTATGTACCTAATGATTACAAAAGCCACTTTTACAGACCAATTACTAGATAAACGCGAGATCGTAAAATTGCATATAATAGATTTTACAATCATTACAGCAATCATGGTTCCATTGTAGCGATCGATGCGCGTATTTCTTCTGTTCTTATTGTTCATTAGACACTTCACAATCCTTCAATAAAATACATAATTGATAGTAAAATCTTTATACGTAAACGTAATGTAGTACTAACCACATTGTCTCACACTAAGAAACCATGTTGAGTGGAATTAATTTTTTCGGTTTCATTTAATAAGATTTACATATATAATAGTTTGTTAAGTGTGATTGTTGGACAATTTCAAACAGTTAATATACCTAGTTAATGGATCTGGTAGTTGCGACTAATTAATAAAAATACTATAGTTGACTATAAAAAATAAAATGTATTAGGTACAAAAAATTACGAATAATCTTAACATTGGATAAATTAGTGTCTTTATAAGAGTAAAAATTAATCATTGTACATTGGAAAATAAATTCAACTGATAAAAATGTTAGTGTTGAAACCATTTGCAATTAATATACTTTTGTGGTCGATTGTAGGTACCTTGTCGTAATGAGCGTACGCGTATTCAGAATTCAGATTCATAAATTAGATTTTTATTGTCCTGGAAGTGTTTTTAATGTTAATAAACAATTCTACATAAACTACCATAAAGAATTTAAGTGCAAATGCGATTGATGAGTGATGACTTATCTTTAATATTAGTAAGCTATTGCGGGAATTATTACCCGAAAACATTACAAAGCAGAATTGCTAAGAAAACTTTATAATACATATTTTAATTTATTTAACGGCGACCACATCATCCATAATGACGCAAATTTACTTTAAAATATTTAGACACCTTATATATACTCTTAAAATTTGTTAATGAATGAATTCCATATACGTACTTTCAGAATCAGTTCCAATCTCAGCGTCGGTGGCAATAAGTGGTCAGCTGCCATCGAGCCAGGAGCTGCCGTACATCACGCCGCCGTCGCCTCGCCCCAACCCGGAACAACCACACTTTAGCGGGGATTCCACTGATTCTGCCAGTTCGTATTTATATTTACTTATTATATTGAGTCATTTTAAAATAACTAACTATATGTCTGTAATCATTTGTTGCCATAGAATGAGAGTACATATAATAAAAACGTAACGAGTTGCTGTCTGTACATGGAAGATATATGAGAAAAAATATTACAGCAAACCTTTATTAACGCAATAGAACCCAAAACAATGATTTTTGGAATTTTTGTCTGTTTGTCTGTTTGTTTGTGCACGCTAATCTCAGAAACGGCTTATCCTATTTAGATGGGGTTTTCAAGGATTTATTGTGGTAAGCTTAACATTTAATCTTTAATTCATGTCAATCGGGTGATAAATAAAAAAGTTATGGCAATTTAAAAGAATCACGTTGAACTTGCTGAACGTTTGTTGGCGCGGGTTAGGCATTTTCAAAAATACTGCCCAAAGTCACTTTTCTACGCGGGCGAAGTCGCTGGCACAGCTAGTATTAAATAGATATGTTATAAGCGCAAAATTTTGAAGACGCAAAAACATCCTAATTAGTACGTCTTACCTGTAGGTGATTGATTGTCGGTGCCTTCACGCGCAACTGACAAAACTATGTCTTTTTTCTTGTTGGTTTTATCATTTATCTCTTTTCTATCGTTTTGACTTGTATGTATGTGTGCTGCCCCTGCTGTGTTTTTTTCGGTTCATTTGTTGGTGTATATCATATCTATTAACTATAATATCATTGTTACCATATGAATAGTAGATTGATATTTTATTCAGTCCAAATTTCCAAATAAACCAAATTATTCAATTGACAAGCATCGTACCAGGTACTAATACAGTAGAAAATATTAAATTGCTTTTAGTACACGTTATTAACGCACGACGTGATATTTACTAAGAGAACCTTGTTAGTAATTCCATTTTTGAGATTTCATATGAAAGATTAAACATCTTATTGTTGAAGATGTACAATTTAATTAGGCATGACTCAACTATTAGTACCCATATATTATAATCTGGTAGCTTCTTTTTGAAATAAAATTTAAATAGTTATTTTAAACATTAAATTTTCCAGAGGGTTACACAAGTATATCAGTTCGAGAACCGCTCAGTAACATCCGGGCACAGGGCGTTAAACCACTGCAACAGCCACACTATGCCACTGTTTCAGATGATTCTGGTAAGGATATTATATGATAAGGTACAATTATTTATATACTCGTGCTATTTTTGTTTTAAAGTGTGTACTTAAAAGTTTACACATTTAAATAGCTATATATGCTTTATGCAACCCGTTTAGTTAATTGTAAAACTGGTAATTAATCTTAGGAAAGGCTACTTTGTATGAAGAGTTAAAAATGTATAATAAGATACCCAGAGCCGAGGCTAAAGCCAAAAAATGATATATTTAAGTAATACATATAATTAATATATTTTTTAAAAGAGCAACAATCACAGTTTCGAGTCAGTTCTTCGCTGTAGAAAGTGCCTTTCGTATTCACTATTGTTTTGTAATACTATAATGGTTAAAAGTGGTACTATATATGGCCTAGATGAAAGAAGATATATTTAACTTTGAATATCTATTATATCGTATCTCCCATTTACAGATGAAATGTACGCCGCTATAGAAGAAGCGAGCGCTGGTGAAGGCTCGGATACATACGCTCAGATCGCCCCAGAGCCTAGGGTTCGACGCACCCCGGCGCAACCAAATCATCCCACTCCCTCCACCCTGCATCCATCTCACACCCCCCACACGTCACACGCGCCCCACACGTCACACGCGCCCCACACGTCACACGCGCCCCACACCCCACCCCCCCCCCACCCCCCCCCCCCACCCCCCCACCCCCCACCCACCCCCCCACCCACC
>DWAJ01002910.1:0-16071 GCA_018238005.1 Eurema mandarina
AACAAAGAGAGAAATCCCGGAATATCTCTAATTTTGTGGTCACAGTAGAATAAATAAGTTACAAGGAGGGTCAAATTTCCAAGTTTTCATAAAAAGTCAATTATTATTTAAAATAAAATAAAAAAAATTATTTTCTTATTTTTTCCTGAATGTTCATGACGAGGTTGATTCGTAGGTACAAGTTTATCGTTGAGTTTTGGGATACGTTGTATATATATATACATGTCTATAATAAATAATATTAAATTCGTATAAAATAAAAAGTAGTTTTAAATATTTAAAACATAGGGACAGACAAAGAAAGCGACTTCTTTTTATTATACTATGTAATGATAAAAAACAAATTGTTGTCTGTCTGTCTGTTGAGCTTATATTACTGAATGGTTTTTGATGAAATTTGAAATAATTATCAAAATATCCAAAAGATAAAGAGTTCAAGACATACAAATAAATATTTAACTTCAAGAAACTCCAATAGTAATAGTGAATTTAATATAATCCGAAACTGCTGAGCAACTTACCGTAAAACTTCGATCTGGCTAGTAGGCTACCCTCTATGACGAAACCCTCCTTCCTGTTTGAAACGTAAAACGCCGAAACAGGCGGATGGTGGGATACCTGAGACAGACATACAGAATATATTAATGTACTATAAGTGAAAAAAATGAATCGCCAAATGTGTTGATAAGAGTTGCATAACTCAGCAACAGCTGAACCGATTTTGATAGATCTTATTACAGACATCAGTGGAAAATGTTGCAATAACGTGGAAAATCTATGATCACTACAAGCGCTGCGTAATCTGCAATCACACAAAACATAATATGTACGAAGCTTTTTCCTTATCTCTCTAAGGATCAAAAAAAACATCGCCAGTTCTAGTTAATCTAAAAATGTTTATCAAATCAAAATAAGCTCGATATAAACTTTTCATGTCAATAAAATCATACAAATAGAAATTAACGGGAGCGCAGTCGCGGGCAGCAGCTGGTATTAAATAGAAGAGACAAGCTATACATCCTTACATGTTCCACTGTGAGATAGAAAGAGATATGCGTTCTCACCTGTTCCGCAATATAGTACGTATAATTATCGCTGCCGTGCCGCCAGCAGCATCTGAACGTCTCCCCTAGTACGGGGTTGTATGGTTTCTTCAACCCCTTGGGTTTACGGTACAGCCCCGATAGGTACCAACGCAGGACACCCTTGAAACGTTGGTATGGATCCTCTAGCGACTGCGCTCTGAAAGAATATTAAACTTTATATGTGGTGTTCCGCAAGGGTCTGCATTGTATCCGGTTATATTTAGTATGTTTATAAATGGTAGATTAATGTAGATAGTGATTACAAATGATTTTTACTGAGAAGACAATAGAGCTAAGACATAAAATCAAGATGAAATACTAACGCAGGTAAGAGCTAATTATTAAACTAACGCAGATAAGAATAATTATAAATTATAATAAAAAAATAGATAAAAACACATACATTTCAATCAAGATTAGACCTAATTTCCTAACTTAGAAGAAACTATACAAAAGACAAATAGAATTTTAACACTCACTGTCCCAACAAGTCAGCGTGGTAGTAATTATCCGACAGTTTGTCCAAAAACGACCTGGGCTCCAGTATGAAAGTGGGCAGGACCACTTTACTGAGATCCATGCCTGGCCTGACTTGCTTCAGGAGGAACCATAGCAGGGATTTGTTCTCTTCAGCTACTTCCTCTACTAACTCTCCTGCCTGGAATAATATAATTATTATTTGTATTATACTTCATACCGTGTTTGTAAAATACACACACTTTTTTTATATGAATATTTGAGTAAAATGCCAACTAAGTAGGCAATAATAATAATAGTTCACCACGCTTTCATTTAGCGTCATCTAGTCCAGCTGCTGAGCTGAGCCTGTATTGGCAACTAGATAACGGACTCACTATATGGACATACATAACATTCTTTTTTGTGAGAACATACAAAGCAACACCCAGACCCCAGATAGATACATATCTAAATTACAAATATGGGAATCGAACCCTCACCTCTCTCAGAAGGAACTTTCCTTAAAAGAAATAGTCCTCAAGGTGCTGCAGTAGTACTTACTACTGCAGCACCTTGAGGACTATTTCTTTTGGTCGTAGGATTAGTTTTTACTTACAGACGGGGCAAATGAGCATGCGAGCCACCTGATGGAAAGTGGTCATTGCCCCCATGAGCTTGAACGCTCTCGAGTGGATTAATTAGTTTGTTACTTAGTTAATTAGATCCCTAACATGAACTCACCGCTCCAATCTCCCTATCCGGGTCCTCCACATACAGGCTCTCTATCCGGGCGACGACCTCCCGCCTCCTGACCGCCGGGTCTAAAGCCGTTTCTGGCATCCCGGGCCGGGAGCCCTCGCTATCCGTGTCTGACGCCGCGCCAGCTAGCTCTGAGAACCGAGGAGTGGTATTGGAACATCTACGTGCTGTTCTAGCTTTGGTTAGCTTTAGCTTTTAACTTCTAATGGAAGGTGTGGAACTACTCTTTTGTTTTCAACCCCCGACGCAAAACGTGTCTGTGAACATGCAATCGGATGCATCGATCCGATTTAAATGAGTTTTTTTTGTTTGAGAGGTACATCAGTCGAGTGTTCCTAGCCTGGAAGAGATCACTCTTAAGTGTCTAATAAGGTCGCCTGTTAGTTACATTGTATCAAATATTATTTTAATTGTACACATTGTAATAAACTGTTAATAAATAAAAATGAATAAATATGTTATTTATGTAGTTTGTTGGGAATCGGTTCAGGTCTTGAAGGTATGGGGTTATATTTACTAATTATTTAATTTAAATGTGGCTTGTTGATATACAATTGTATTTTATAAGGATATGTCATGGCTTTTCTCACAATGTTACTACTAATATATCAACTAAGGGGAATCAGAATATTATTTTTTATATGAGAAGGGGAAAACGAGCAGGCACCTCGCCTGGCTCATGAGTACTCGCGTTGTTACGAGTGTGTTGCCGGCCTTCCAAGGATAGCTACGCTCTTTGAAGGTCCCTAATTTATTCTAGACTTATAATAACCCAAATTTAATAACAAAAACGTAATTCCACGACCTCAAATATATAATAATGAATAGCGTATTGCATATGGCTAACTAAAATTAACTAATAATTTAGACAACTTTAAACTAATAATTTATTAAGTACAGATCTAGCCAGAAATCTCACCTATTTAAACAGGACAGTAAATCAAAATTGGAAAACTAGCTAATTAAGACACAATCAACTACAATTTATAAACATAGACTGATAGTCTCCTAATAAAAATCGGTCCGCCGCAAGTGAAGCCGAAACTGTATACATGTAGGTGTTAACAGCACGTTCTTATACTCGACGCACACAAGCCCGCCGTAATGTTGCTGCTTAATAAGAAATTTACCCTATAAATGTGAAAATTTTAAATCTACGAAAAATATACGAATTTTGATACGATGCACTGCGGTGATGATCTATGTAAGTAGACAATATTGTCTACTTTGAAATGTTTCCACTTTGCGTTCTCTTATTGCGATTCTAGGTGTTATTATTCCACGTCTTAATATATCATCGTATTCAACACTAGCTATTTCCCGCGACTCCGTCCGCGTGGACTATCATATAAACTTTTACCCCCCCCCCTTCCCCCTCTTATAACCAGTTAAAAATTGTTTTATCTCAGGCTCTGGACCATCTGTGTACCAAATTTCATTACAAGCAGTTTAGTAGTTTTGAAGTGAAAGCGTAACAGACAGACAAACTGATAGAGTTACATTCGCATTTATAATATTAGTAGGGATTACGAAAACATCTAGACACTAAAATATTTAATTGTATAAAAATTAATGTATCACTAATGTTATGGTTATTCTCAATAAGGTACAGATAATAATTTAACCTTTTATAGTGTACACTAGCTGTTGCTCGCGACTTCGTCCCCGTCGGATCTATTTCTATTATTATGTTATAGTGAGTCAATCTTAGAAGATAGACGAGATAGAGATTTTTTTTAGATCATTTAAAGAGGAATAATTCTTTCATACATATTATTTTGGTATCTTGAACCGTTTTCGCAGCGCACGCAAAGGAAGCCCTCAAAGATGAATAATTTTCCCCGTTTTTTCCATATTTTCCATTATATCTTCGCTTCTATTTGTCGCAGCGTGATGTTGTATAGCCTAAAGCCTTCCTCGATAAATGATCAATTCAATAAAAAAAGAATTTTTCAATTCGAACCAGTAGATCCTGAGATTAGCGCGTTCAAACAAACAAACAAACAAACTCTTCAGCTTTATATATTAGTATAGATATGACCAACGTAATGGTTATAGTTGTTGTCTACTATTTTCACTATTAAAAATGAATGAGCATTCAAAATAGTTATAATTGTAGTGAGTAGTCGTAAACTTATTATTAATGATTATTTCGTTATGTATATTTTAAAGTTTTGATTTTATAAAATTGTCATTCATTCAATCATCAGTCATCATCATATTAGTGTATTGTAATGAATAATCTACCTACGGTCATCAGTCATCACTAATGTTTTCAGTTTTGACTTTTGGTTTGACTTTTGAGTTTTAACTTTTAACTAAAGTTATATGAATTGTGAATTATTATGTTTTAATTTATAAATTACACTTTTAAGTTAAAAAAGCTTGTGAAAGTGAATAATATCTATAAAAATACCTAATTTCAACTAATTTCTCAAATCTTTTTCATTATATAAAATTTTATGGTTTTGTTTTTATCATTTAACTACATAACATTAATAGTAAACAAATATGAATTCCTGGGGAAATGATCAATACGGTATGCATGGCATGGGCATGCCGCCTATGCCCGTGATGAATAACATGCCAGCTATGATACCGTCTATGATGCAAATGATGCCTGAAGTTCCACCAATGAACCCTCCGCCACCAATGCCGCTAATCGGTCCACTACAACCTGATATGGATATAGAAAACCACTCTGAGGTCGCAAGTGACCAACAAAAGAATGATGTCTCCAGTACACAGAATTCATCGCGACAATCCAATGAGAGATCACGTCGGGAAAGAGATCATACAGGTAAAACATTCCTTTATATGGGAATCCCTTTTATGCAAAAACTACTGAATGAATCTTGAAAGAGGGTGTTTGGATGGAAAGGTAAAGAATACTGCGGAAGTTATAGTTCCATGATTAGGGGTACGTGCCATATGGTGGTTGGACACATACTAAAATTAACTTACAATAACTTAACCTACTCCTTATGTGAAAAACATACTAAGTGAAAACTGTTTAATGCAATACATTTTGCATAACATTAAACATGCTCCTGTGAAAAGAATCAGAAAAAGAAAAATACTAAATTAAACGGCTATAGTTTGGCATGGATATTAATTAAATTTTAACATATAGAATACTTTTAATTACTGTATTGATGTAATTGCAGTGTACTGCAGGGTAGATCGACAAGTACATCTTGGTACACAGTGGTCAAGCATTAAGTGTGACATAATAATATGATATTATATTAAAATGCATTTTAGACAAATCAGATAGGATTACATATGGATCTATTAAAATCATTAACACTATCTTCTCAAGGGCCAATTGAATTTTGCCACTGTTATTTTTTGCAGTAAGAAAAAAATTACTATTTCAGTATAACAAAAAAAAAAGCCCGGAATAAAGTACCTACTTTTTTTCCATTCATTAACATTCAAAACCAAGATTGCTCTTAGATTAATTTAGTTTATGTATTAATATTCTAAATAAACGGTGTATATTTATGACAGAGCAACAAGTTACTTAAAAGTTTTTTAAAATTCAAAGCTGAGCCATAGGGGCTCAAAAATTTACATATGAATGTACCTAATTCTAGTACTAATATGTACATCAGTTCGCAGAGGTCGTTCCAGGTCTCGTGATAGGCATGATAGGTATGACAGAAGGGACCGGAATGACCGTAACGACAGGGATAGGAGTGACAACAGAAGCCGTCGTGACCGTGAACGGAAGTCCAAGTGGGACCACAACAATGACGAACCTGCTAACCAAATGCAGCAGCCAATAGTGAATAACATGATGGGGAATAACATTGTGCCAGGTTGGTAGTTCTGTTCTGTTTAAGTGTTTATTATGTAAGGTAAAATATTAGTTTTTACTATTCCTGGGTATGTTATGTTAGCTATATATCATAACAATATATATATTGTTATGAATATATGAAATAAATATATATATTTAGTTAATAGGATGCGGCCAAAACTCTGGGGTGTGTCAAACACAAATATACGAAGAAATAAATTGTTAATAGTTCATTAATTGTACCTTAACATCATGTCTTCTTTGTTAATATTGTTGAATTATGGATTATTAGTTTGATAGACATTAGTTATTATTTTTGTAATAGGTAGGTAATTTTAATTAAATAAAACATTTTTTTAATGTTGCCTATTTTTGTACTAACCAGACAATTATTATCAGGTATGATGCCCTATCAACATATGCTAAATAATGTCATGCAACAAATGGATGGACAACAGATGTTGGGGATGATGCCTCAAATGAATATGATGGGTGGAATGATGTCCAATATGATGGACCAGGAAATGCTGTTCAACCAACAAAATAATATGATGCCTATGCCAAACCAACCGATATACATCAACAATGGAGTATTGTTGCCTCCAGTGGTTGGAGTTGCGACTCCACAAAGAAGGGAAAAGCCCAAAGGCTGTCGTACCATCTTTGCAGGTGGTTTGCAACTTGGTATCAATGCTGATACAGTGTCGGAGATATTCCAAAGATTCGGGAGTATAATAGACGTTAAAATGCCGAGACGTGGCGTGTTCTACGTGAGGTTTGAGAGGCCAGAGAGTGTGGAACAGTCTTTCTTCTTAACTGGGTATAGGATGAAGTTACATGAGCAAAATGAAAATGAGGCCACCACGATGTTCGTTGACTATGCCTTGGTAAGCCTTAAATCTATATCCCGACTAAGTAATAAGTATAACGACTATTCTACGTAGTACGAAGATTTTTAAACTTTTTTTATGTGCTAATAAGACATTTTTTTAGTAATTTTTGACCTTAGAGTATGAGTTTTAAGCCTGTTATCTAAAATTTAATTAAATTCATTTAGCTTGTATAGTTCAGCTTTTATTACAAATTTATTGACACCATATTAAAATCCGTTCATTGTGGGAATTTTGAAAATGGATAAAAATGTGCTTATTTTCTGACTCCTTTAACTTTTTAATCTCAGAATCGTGACGATCAAAACGAATATGAAAGAAAGCAGCGCCACAGAGAACCGACTCCACCAAAAGTGGAACCTTTCACACAGACCACACTCAATGATATTAGTGACAAAATTAAAAGCGAAGAAGAATTTGCAAAGGCTGCTCCGGTAAGTGATACTGACGACATATACCTACTTAAAAACTTATGACCCTGTGATATTTTGTTCAACCCAGGTTTAAAAACTCAACTAACTGTCTTTCTTTTTATTTATATTTCCGATTGTGATTCAGATGCGTCGTTTAAGGAAAAAACAAAATTATTATTATGACGTCTTTTGATAGTATCTCTAATGAGAAACTATGTCTGGGAAACAATAATACCTCAGTAAATTTGATGCCTTTGCTCTACATGAATTTCAATTTTGTGTAACAGCTCATTTTTGTGTCTAGTCCAATGTATGACTATCTTTCTCTCTCTTAAATCTTCAGACGCTAGCCGCATGGTTGGAACGTGGAGAATGCAACAAGAAGAACGCCAACTCGTTCTATTCCCTCATACAAGCTACGAATAACCAAATAAGGCGGTTGTTCAACGAGAAAATGCAATTGGACGACGAATTTCAGAACATGAAAACATCTTTGAAGGACAAATTCTGTTATGTCATCAGCCAATGTAAGTGTTTTTAGTATTTTTAGGGATTGGTTTATTGTGGAGCATTTTAGGAGCTTTGGTGAGCTGATAAGAGAGTAAATAGGCTAGAATCGAGACGAGGAGAGTCTAGAAGCTGGAAGAAGTGACCATCGAATTGATGGGTTTCCGACGAAAAACACTTGAAAAGTCTTCAATGGTTTTGAAAATGCTTTAATAGTGCGACTCACATATATGCTGTGAGTTCATAGCGGTTGGTGCCGGCGAGGAAGTAGAAGAATGTTGCTTGGTAATCTTTTTTTAAACAGATTTTTAGCTTAGCAAACAATCTAGTCAGGTGCGTTTTGGTGCAGAAGAATGGACATTTACTGATACTTCTACCTCAATATGAAAACAACATGGCAGAAAAAGTTATTTTTCCTTTTGTCTTTAAACAGATCTTTAGATAAATGAAGAAGCGACGTGGCGTGTCCTCTTGGTGATCTACAAAATATTTCCATATTTGGTGCCAAATGTACCGTCGACAACAAAAGTATATTAAACAAATTAAAAATCAACATTCTCTATGATAATGAGCTTATAAATTTACAAGAGATCAAAAAACTAATTTCATTAATAACCTGATAAGAATTAATTTGTTCTGATGGTTTGAATGTTTTAATAACTTTTTGTTGTTGGCTCTACGCCATGCTCTACATCACGCGATGTTGTAATTTCTGTTGGTGCAGAAGATGAGTAGAAGATTGGAGCTTCACTTTTATTATTTATTTTATTATTTAGCTGCTAGGTGGTTCCCAGTACCTTTTGGCGAAGAAGAATGGGCATCCAACATGTTGCAAATCTCCCTGGTTAAACATATTACTTTGATTAGGGTTCTACAGGTATATTTAAAGAAAAAACGGAACATTCATTCTTCACTCCGCCCGTCAATGTCAGTGACATTACACGGCCGGTTTTCTGTGGGTGAAACATTTTTCAGTGGTAAACCTGACTGCATGACTCTACAAAATAAAATCGCCAAGGCTCTACCATCACATAACATATATAGATAAAGCTTACCAGCAGTGATTGAAGAAGTGAAGATTAAAGAAGATTTCAATACATCTTTCATCGAGTTCTTTTACGTCTAATTTTTGGTTTTCCCGGACTTCTTTATGTTTTACTACAATTACCAGGTTCCTGCTATACCCCCGGCTGCTTTTATAGTTTTTTTTATACTAACAAATGCAACATCCGCATTGATCGACGAGGCGACTCCTACGAACTCACTAAATATGTGAGAACCACTCAACGTTGATGTAGCATTGATTATCGCCCTTATCGATTATTTAGTTAAACATTTAAAACAATATCTGGTTAACAAATCTGCATCAATGTTATTTTGTAGAGCACGTTATTAGGATCTTCACGAACACCAAGATTTCGATTTACCTATCTGCGGGGATTTATCATTTTTTCCCTGCTCTCCTTTCTAGTCCGGTCAGTATTGATAGACAGTCTAGAACTTAGGTCCTGTCATTGATACCTGAGGCAGACACATACAACTGACGAAGTCGGAAGAACGTTTTTGAATACTGGAACAAAGCCTGTCCTGCAAAGGTTTTAGATGGAAGAAGTCTACAAACTTAGCAAGAAATGGATGACTCAATGGATTACTATATAACAAAATACATTTACTACTGAAAGAATCTACCTCATTTTCATCTAATATGTCTTCAGCTAATTCTTATCTAAACTAAACTAAACAAAAACCATATACCTATGGACTACATATATTTTAAGGTTGTATTGTTAATGCAAAGATTATGAATTTACATTATTCAAAATATGAAACATCTAATTACTAAATTCATCTCTTTGACATATTATCCGCCTTGATAACATGTCAAAGTCCATTCGCTAACGAATAGTTTTAATACCAGTCGAGCAGGTTGCGAAAATTCTATCAGCGGCGAAACACCAGCGCGTTTCTGACCACTTCACCAAACAGCAGCGACGAAACATCGAGATGTGGCTCAAAATGACTGAGGTATTTAACCCGATGACGTATTGAAATAAAATACTTTAAATCTGTTAGATCTAAAACACAATTATATCCTAAAAAAATTATTTCTCGTGAATGTTGTCCACATTGATCTTGACATACCTAGAAGTATACCTGTGAAATAGTTAAAGCATTTTATTATATTAGCATAATATTATTATATTAGCATTTTATTTCAATATAGGTAAAGGTGGACTATGTTTTATATAAGGAGAATTGAACCTATTCGACGACTACAATTAGCTAGGAAAAATCTTGTTCTTGATTATGTATTGTCGTTTATAAACGCGAGTCCTCATGTCATTATGTCTAAAATTGGTTTGATTCTCCTTCTGTGCAAATTGTGGTAAGTAGAATTAAATTTAGAACCGGATAACGTATCCAAGTAATCTGATAGTAGAGCTGTAACGAGTAAAAAATAATATGAAGAGTGAAACGAAAATGACGGGAAAGGATGTTTCCAATTTTTTTGGTAAGTTAGGTTGGCGCGTTGTTACATGCAATCAACGGCTGAACTGCAATGACACTAAGGGGTCGACTGCATCGTCTTCCATCCAGTTACTGAACACCGTCTTACGAAATAAGGTTTAGAATATGGGTCATGTTGCGTCACTAATGGAATGAAAAAGAAGAATTAAGCAGTCTGCAAAACTCGGATCAATCTCCTAATGTGTGCGTGAGTACGTTGACTGTAATCTACCTGGTATTTGCCCAACGCCTATTAATGGGTCAGACAGTAAGGACAGGCCAGGGTTTTTAGTGGTTCCTGCTGACTTGGACACAAGTGCTGTTTGGTGCTGCTTCCATAATCCAGTCATTGGAACTCCGGGCATCGGCGATCAACATATTGTCGGAGCTACAAACAACACCGTAGAAATTCTATTGAGTATTTTAAAATAAATGTTTAAGCTAGTAATCATTAATAGTCCGGGATCCCTGGTACATTTTTCCAATTGATAACTATTAAGCTAATTTTTGGTGAGTAGCTTTATTTTGATGAGACGCCCAATAATTTCCTATACCAAACTCTCGATTGTGGTAGCTAACAGAGGTAGCAAGGATAAAATATGTCGATTTGGTGATTTAAAAATATTTATTACTGATTTTTCTTGTGTTATATCTCAAGACAATTATCTAAATAACTTGAAAAAATATTTGTCCTACAAAATCTATGGTTTGATCAAAGAGTCCCCTCTTTTCAACATGTATGGATAACGAGGTCATCGTAAATTATTACTAACCAGCTGATTTTTATTTTTTACTTAGTTAATTATTAGTATTATTTAACAAATATATTGTCCTACAAATTTTGTGGTACCTTTTTCCGGTCCTTTTGGCGTCATTTGGCGTCTCATCAAAACAAAGCTATTCACCAAAAATTTGCTTGATAGTAATCAATTGGAAAAATGTACCAGGGATCCCCGACTATTAGCACTTTTTTGTTAATTAACAATAAACATCAAATGTAGCCCTCAAAAATATTTTACAATATTCGATAGATAAGGGTCTGTTCTTACCACAGCTACCTTTAATAATAAAATTATAAAGTCAGGTTGATCACAGATTATCTTCAGAGCATTAAATAATTCTTTATTAGTAAGGATCTGTTTGTAAACATAACAGATCAGAATTCTAAATTTTATAAAGCTTATAGAGTTTACTGAACATTATGATTTCTTTATCCAGAGCATAAGGAAGACAGAACAATAAAATCAAATAAAGAAACAGAAGAGACAGTAATCCTGCATCACATTATAATTGGTACTTTTTTCAGGAACTGGAAAACATCAAAGAAGAGTATAATAGTACTTTTGAAGAAGAGGAAACAGAAAGAGTCGGTAGGAACATGGTTTCTGCTGAAAAGTATGAAGAATTAAAGGTAATTGTTTCCACTAACTTCTATTACAAAGCTTAATTTTAGTTTGGGAATCTTTAATAAATTACAATTTCGTAGATTTTTTTTAAACCAATTGTGGTGTCTTAAAATTTAAGACATATGTCTGTAATGAATGCTTCTGTAAAAGTGATTTCATGAGAAAAATTACTAGAGAGGAGAAAGCTATGTAATTATACAGAAACACATGAAAAAACCATCTAACCTTTTCTTATATCCGGTGACAGAAAGAGAACGAGAATCTAACGTACGAATTGGAAGGCTACAAGAACGAAGCGTATTTGGCGAAAGACGAGGCGGAGAGGAAATTCGAGAAGTTCAAAGCACATTTCATTGCTCAACAAGCTTTGCAGAATAAACAGGTATGCTTAAGTCCGAAAACTGAAACCTTAGATAGAAACGATGTTTTAAATTTAATTCTTATATCCCGACAAGCAATGGATATCTAATGGAAATATGACGTGATGTTGGCCTCTACTAGATGCTAGCTACTAGGTACAATTCACTTCTGCTGGAGACAAACAAGCGTGACGCCTTTTACAGGCTCATCAAATAATAACATTTAATATAAAAATTTCCATTATATACTTACTGTTTGGTCGAGTGTGTGTGTGTAATAGAGGAATAACAGTCTTTACAATATTTTTAACAGATTTACCCACCCCTACCGAACTTGCAACAAGCACAGTCTCAACCAATTCAATCTAGCAAACCAATGCCTCCTCCACCAACACCGGATGACAACAAAGTGATCACCACCGGACCAGCTGTCCCACCCTCAGAGGCCAAACTCATCAGCATTCTTACAGCATTCCTCATGGTGCACCCTCTGGGAGCCTCTCTAGACTACCTAGTCTCATACGTCCGATCTATGACCCCAAATGTGACCCAAGGAACAGTACTTAATATATTGCAGAAGTACAATGACGTGTTCCTATGTAAGACTACAGGTGTCGGAGCCAGTATAGAACATAGATGGGGTTTTGTGACATTTGATATTATTAAGAATGAATCATAAGTTTCAATGTTTTGAAATAGCTGAATTTTTTACATGATTGGCAGTAATTGTATGTTTGTAAACCTTAAAATGTACTTGAATGTTATTTTTTTATAAAGATTACACGAATTGAAATGTTTTATATTATTTACCTTACATACCTACCATTATTTGCCAAAAGAATTAGAGGCTTGCCGCTTGTAACATGTGGACGTCTATTACGTGACGGTATCGACTCTGTCGTACCTATATCTACTGTTTTGTTTTGACTTTTTGTATTTTGCATGTAGGTAGATAGGTCACAAATGTAGATAAAATAAAAAAAAAACATTACTGTTACTGAGGTCTGAGGTTACTAAGGCGTACTCGCGACTCGCGAGACGTTGATTGAATATAGAAATATTCACAATAAATAATAATAGTATTTTTATATTCTCAGTCTAAGTTGATATAATTGGTCTTTAATTTAAATAATATGTCAAACAGCTGTCAGAACATTGACGGTCAATGTCAAAGTTAAAGGAAAAAAACTTTAAAACTCAGTCGAAACTCGAAAGTCGCGGTTTGCGTGTTTAGTGTTGATCGTGCGTGTGTTTTATTTGTATTAACTTGCGTATCCACTATCCGCAAGTTTCCAACAATAAATAAAAATGAAAAAATGGTGGAATTGGGTTCTTGCTTTTGCTTTAGCATGTTTACTGTTAGTTGCGATACCTCTTTCATACCCTGGAGGTAGAACTAAAGAGGAGTTACGACCCATGTTTGATGAATATATTGAAAAGTATAATAAAACTTATAAAAATAATCCAGCTGAATATGAAACTAGATTTGAGCATTTTGTGGTGAGTTTCTCATATATTTAGGATCATGTATTTGATTTTTATACGATATTACTAAGCTAATTATACACTTCGTGCAAGCGATGGTAATTACATGTAAATCGTTTGATAATTAATGGTTTAAATATCTTTTTTAAATGGTCGCATTAAAATTACAAAAATGTGGTAGTTTATAGTCAAGACACTTTGATTTATCTATAAAAAATCCCAAAAGTTATACAATTTGGAGTGGATAAACAAAAACTAGGTGTGCCGATTTTTTTTTTTAAACTAACGTTATTGTGAACCCCATCATGATCACAATAACTATAATATTTATGGTAAAAGGCTAAATATTGTCACAAATAAAATCCTTCTCATTCTTCATTTGTCTCTAACAAGCCACTATTTTTAGGCATCAGTGCAAGAGATTGATCAATTAAATTCAATGTCAAGAGGCCCCGAACAACACAGAGCGAAGTATGGTTTGACACATCTGTCTGATATGTCCAAAGTGGAGTTTGAAGAAATCCACCTATCTGATGAGCAGCCGACACGAAGGCAGTCACGCAGGCAGAACAGTCAAACAAGTGATAGAAATAGATACAACTTGGGTTCAAGTAATGGCCATGTACCAAATGAATCTCACGATAACATCTACATTATTATCAGGAATAAACGTGCTGCAGCCATGCCTTTGCAAGTTGATTGGTAAGTGTTTATAGTTTACATAGAAAGAATGAAGAAACATATATGACAGAGCAAACACATTAAAACAAAACATAATATTATAATACACAGTTAATGACATATACAATTAATGACATGTTTATACTATAAAATAATTAAAAGAAAAAAAACAATGTTTATGATTGGTCAGTGAAAAGAGTATTATGTAGATTTTATATTGTCTGTGGTGTTTTTCAAAAACAGGTTGAAATAACCTTTTAAACTCAAATATTAAAGCTTTTTTTATAAAAAAATTAAAAAAAAATCATAGGTACAATATTTAGAGTACTATGATGACAGTAACAAAAGCTAATTGTATACCTTAGCCTATGTATCATTGTGATTAATATTTAGTTTTTAGAGGGTTTATCAATCTTATAAGAATCTTATTAAATCTATACTAGTATTTAAAAGAAGTAAAGTTTGTGTGTTTGTTAAATTGATCTACTGAACTGATTTTAAAAATTCTTTTACTAATAGAAAGCCACATTATTACTTAGTGTGATAGGCTATATAAAAATAACTGAAAAGGATAATTAACAAAGTGGGCACGGGTCAGCTAGTATGTTGTATGAGATGTCTCTTAGCTTTAGGTATATAAACAAAGGCGTGAATCTTAAAACTGTGACTTAATCTAAAAAAAATTACTTAAATTATTTCATTAAACAAGCGTTTAAATTACTATTTTACATAAGAAGTACAATAGTTTTCTTGGTGTGATAGAAGATTGTCTTTCCATGTTTTCCGATACTACTTAACAACTTTATCCCTATATAGAGTGATTCAGTATACTAAGTTGTTTGTTTACAAAACAATAATTACTAACATTTTGGAATTGTAATTACATTCCGTGTCATCTATAGAGACTACATACAATCTTGAAATAATAATAATAATTATTGATAAGTTTCTTTTTTGTCTAATATCTTGTAAACTTTCAACTAAATGGGACCAGGATTGCAAAGAGATGTTTATGTATGAAAGTTCAATGTCACTACTGTTTAAGTGGTTCAAAAATAGCAGGCATTTTAATATACCGTTTTTGGTTTAATGGTTTATATGTTTGATGGGCCATACGAGGGTCACACTGAAAGTTCTTAGAATTGGCCACTTATAAACAATATAATAAAAAACTAATGCTAACATTTTAAAATAGAACTCTTTGCCAATATTACTGAGTATATATTTCATTCATTTATCATTTGTTTTACGATTTGGCGGCAAATTGAAAATTGTCTCTGTCACGTCAACATGAATTTAACACGAGAAAATTTTCGTGCAATGATTTTTTATGACTTTCGATGTCATTTAAGTCAACAAGAAAGTTATGATAGACTACGATTGGCCTTTCACGATGAAGCCCCATCTCGTGCGACTGTTTACAACTGGTTTAATGAGTTTAAACGTGGTCACACTAATCTCACTGATGATTTGCGTGAGGGACGGCCTTCTACGGCGACGACTGAAGATAAAATCTGTGTTGTGCGGCGTATGATAGAGACTGACAAAAGAGTGACCTATCAGCAGATTCGGACAAACTTAGGCATTGGTATGAGTCAAGTGCACAAAATCCTCCACGAACATTTAGCGGTCAGGAAGCTTTGCGCCCGGTGGATACCTCATAATTTGACTGAGGCTCAAAAACTCCATCGTGTGGATTGGTGCCGTAAAATGA